>JAOPJO010000134.1:7504108-7516889 GCA_027123675.1 Molva macrophthalma | reverse complement strand
ACACACACACACACACACACACACACACACACACACACACACACACACACACACACACACACACACACACACGGCGCCCTTCCCGTCCAAATGGCCATAGCCTCATAATGCTAACGGGTGCTCTGGGAGGCAACAAGGTTTGATATCCATGAGTCGGTGACCCCTGGGTGACTCCGCTCCCGCCTTCAGCACCCCCTGCATGGCCTGGCAATGACCCCCTATCATTGTTGGGGGGGGGGGAATCCATAGTGCTTCAGCTAAACCAAGGAGATGGAGAGTATACAAATATCCCCCAACACCTCCGTGGGGTCAACGCTGTGCTTAGCAATTTGTTATTTTTTTTGTATCCCTTACCGTGACCTTTCTTCGCCCTCCGAAAATCATAACCGCTGGCGATGGCGAGCAGAGGACAATACAATACTGAGTCAGGGAGCCAGGAGAGAGTGCACACATATACACACACTGAACATTACACATTTCCATGTAAACCAGGATATTCTTCATGGTTTGATTGGCAATTGGTGTGCTTTAAAGACTCCAACCAATGGTGTAATCTGTAATATTGTATGTGTTACAAACATTATGTGTAATGCCTGTCACCTCTGACTCAGAGACATCCTCAACAAAATAGAAACTGCAGCCAGTAACTGAAGCATGCAAGCTCAATATTATGCCAATAACAGTTTCTGGTCTGCACAACTCAAGGATAGTACAATATAACTGCCAAATTCAACCTTAAACACAATATATAAATAAGATATCATTATCCTTTGGTTGATGCCGTCTGCTGATAGATATCTCTGTAGGGTGACAACACATACAGGAAGTAGAGTGAGAGAGAAAGCACAAAGCCAATAAAACACTTATTTCCTTCTTGCTGCGGCATCAACAAATGAAAAAAACTCTTAACCATTAACACCCAATCATAAACAAAGAAAATAAACAACTACCACCAACAGGGTCCTTGTCACCCTTGTACTACCAGAGGAGAGAGCTCTGGTCACTGGTGAGTGTTGACCAACCGGGCCAGACAGGCCCATGTGACTCCTCTGGTCTGCCCGCTCTCTGGGTTAATCCCATGGAGTGTGTGTATATCCTTTCCAAGCAGTCGCCATGGCCACACACACAAACACATGTCTAAAGGCGGTCAAATGCAAACCACAACACAGCATATGTGGGCATGGAGGTTGATCATGTGACTTTGTTTATGTTAAGTGCAACCCCATCTCACCAGTCAAATTCTACAGCTACAAGTGGCTCAATCCAATAGTGCGCTGACAATGTAGGCAATACGCTTTGTAGTAGATCAGGTAGGATTCCCATGTGCGGTCCTGTACTACATGTCATTGCCTCTCTCTTTCAACACGCTTTCCTCACTGCCCTGTCCATCAAGGCACACAAGATATTTGGCTGTCCAAATACATCTGTTATCGTTTTAAAAGGCTGATGTTTGATGTTTGTTGCAGCCACTCGCCTGTCTATCAATAGATCCAGACAGTGGAGGCTTCCGAGGCCTATGGGCCTGGACCACTGAACCCTGGGGGGGGAACTCTGAGCCAAGACTTTTGGCGAGGCCTGAAAGAGGAGCAGCCCCTGTGGCACTGGGAACACTGCCGTGCAACAAAAAGGGTTTACAACCAATCAAATGAATCAAAAATGTATCACCAGTCCAAATGAAAACACACAGCAGGCTGTCACAGAAGTGGGGTAGGGCGAGATTCCTGAGGCCTTGTCACTAGGCAAGGGAAGGGGCCATCAAGCTATCCCATAAAGTTATGGGTAAGGTACATCCTACATTTTGTAAGACAAAACAATTATACATTCTCTATAAGCCGAACATTATGACACCGTTTAGTAACGCATGATATGCTGTATCGAGTGTGGTTACTTTCAACAACCACCGTATCCTCAAGGTGTGCGTTTGTATGATTGTGCTTGTGTGCGTGTTACACCCAGGAATGGAGGAATACATTGATTCACAAAAACAAGTTGGAAAATAAGCGGGAACATAAATGCTCAATGTTTCACCTCTGGATTCACCCTGGTTTGCCTGGCCAGACACCCAACACGGATCTCTTTGTTCCAATGACAAAGGCTAGCAGGATGCTGTGCGTGTGGCGTATTGCACTGCAGTGCAGTACATCCAAACTGTGTGTTTGTGGTTCACCGGTAATCCCTGCCAACTAACTAACAGTTTTTTTGTAGTAACTGACGTCAAGTAAGTTTCAACAATGGCGCACACTAGCAGTGGTTGACCACTGGTCACTTTTGTTGAGAATTGTAGACTGTGTATTGGCCTGGATGTGGGGATACAGGTCGTATGAATTGACCCAAGCACACATATTCCTTTTTTATTAGAAAACAACCCTAGTATATATGTGTTTGCATGCATCTGTGTAACTGTGACTTGTTATGTTTACGCATGTTATCACAGGGGCCAGTGTGTACGGTTTGTGTATTTACACCCGCTAGTGCATCCCAGCACACAAGAAGTGACAGTCGATTTGCATCTTCCTCAGTGAAACGTTATTGTGTGCGGATGCGTGTGTGTGCGGATGCGTGCGTGTGCGTGTGTCCCTGCCCCTTTGAGCAGGAGAGGTTAGCGGCTGGCTGCTCTATGATCAGGTTACACAAGTGGGTGTGTTCCACCGCTCCTCTGTCGCCTGCATGTCTGAATCTCCTTCTTCCACTCCTTTGCTCTGTATCATCCCGCACCACCACCACCACCACCACCACCACCGCCACACACACACACACACACACACTAACACAAACACACGTCCGTAGCTCCCCCTCTTTTTTCTTTCACTGTCTGGTTAGAGAGCAGGGAGGCACAGAACATGCGTCATCCAGACCTCTTCCTATGGCACCAGAAAACACCACACTTCACTCACTCACTCGCGCTCTCTCTCTTCCTTCCTTCCACGTCTCTCCTTTCTCCTGTCCACCTCTCGCTTACCTCCCACCAATCTCCTTCTACCTCTCTCTGTCTCCTACCTACTGACAACTTCTGACAACGAGCAGCCCAGCAGCTGGTTCACAAATCCCAGCAGGGGTCTCGGAAACCATGAGACTCTCCCTCTCCATCTTTTACTCTTTCTCCCCCCCCCCCCCCTTTTCACATTCTCTTCGACCTCCTCCTTCACAGCCACTACGCTACTTTTGTACAGAGCTAAGAAGCCGCCTTCTACCCAGACGGAGAGACTCGTCTCACTCGCTGCACACCGGAACCACAACACACCCACACACGCACCCCTGGAAGTCTCTTGGATACCACAACATCTGACAGAGAAATCGAACACGACCAGAGTTCCATGTGCTGAGCTAAACTTAACATGCCCTTCACACCCAGTGTTTAGGACAGCCTAGCCATATCCCGGAGCAGGGCGCAAGACAAGTGATGCACAACTGAAAGACGGTTTAATAAGCAGGGTTCAAAGCTTCGGCTGGAGATACATTATCACATCTCACTCAGCGCTGCACGTCCCAGAAGTACAGCTAGCAGTGGAGCAGAACATCATGTGTAGCTCTTGATGATAAACGTCTGAAACTGCCGAAGTTATGGATTCCCAACGAGTAGCCCACAGGCTAAAATCATGCTATATGCACTGCAGGACACAGGTCTGTATAATTAAATGGAGGGCAGATGAAGGACATAGGATTTTCAAGAGTGTCTTTTCTTACCAAAAATGTATACTGATAGCGCTCAAGACTTTAGCTACACTTGTCTAAATCAACAAATCCCATAATATAACCAGAACATTTCTGACAAGATATTAAGGTAAGAGTGACATCTCAAACCAAAATACTCTTTCTAAAACCAAATCCATCCAGATATAAAGTGCATGGGACACCTGTGTGGGTCAACACTACAACCAACTAAGGTGCAAGTAAAAAGGGAGTATATATGGTTCGATCTTGCTTGACTGAGGGAATGGCATTAACACTGCCAGGGTTAACACTGCCATGCCTAAGCATTTAGTAGATGATGCATGTAAATTGTGAACATGAAAATGTTGACAATAGTTATATGGTTGCTGTTGCTGAGACTGCTAATGACAGATGTGTTGATTGCAATTAGCAAATCGGGCAACTTGGCAAGAGTGTGTTAGGGATGTAATGATGTGATGCATCAGTGCACAGGGACGTTACCTTGTCCTTCTCGTGGGGCAGCAGGCGCACAGGGGGCAGCGAATCGATGGACACCGTGCCAGTCCCATCCTCGTGCAGGCCGCTAGGGCCACAAATGGTCCCGCTGCGGCTGACCAGGCGAAACAGCGGGCCCTGCTTGTTAACACGGCCATGGGCCACCGCTCGCTTCAGGGCCACCCTCAGCTGCTGGTGGAAGAGGCCTGGCCCAATGGAGCCGCTGCCTGACAGGTAAGCCGCCACGTCCGCCTGGCATTTGAGAAATCGTTCCACACTCTTGTGGGTGGAGCCGCCGGCCTCGTGAAGCCCATCCAGGGCCCGCTTGATCAACTTGTTCCAGTCCAGCCCCGGCTTCTTGTGGGAGTGTGAATGAGAGTGTGAATGGGAGTGGGAGGAGCTACCTCCACCCCCTCCGCTACTATTCCCGCCCCCGCCACCACCTCCAGGCCCACTGCGGGGCTTGGGCAGGGCCAGGCGCCCAGGGTTCTCGGGGTCCTTGTAGGAGTTGAGGCCCTTGTTGGATACCTTGAGGATCGTTCCATCCTTGACACTGAGCTCCAACTGCTCCAGAACTGTCTTGCGGTCCAGCCCATGCAACATGGACACGGCATTGCAGATGCGCTCCTCCGACGGCCGTTGCTTTTGCTTCTTCACCTTCTTGATGGCCTCCAGGATCCATTGGGTGTACGTGGGGTTAGCTAGCTTCACCATGGTTGCAGTCGGGGACGGGCGCAGAGGCCCCCTTTGAGGCCTGACTGCGATGTCCACAAACAAGAAAAATATGTATTAAAAAAGTATTTTTCTTTGTAAAGGGAAGGGGTAGGGAAGGGAAGGGGTAGGGGGGCTGTAGGCCAAGGAAGGACCTGGCCTGCACCCTTTAGCGCTACCGCTGCCTCCCTTTCCTCCTCGCACTGCTCCTCTCCCTCCTCCTGAAGCCTCTTCCTTCCGACTAGCCCTTGTCCTGGGGCCGCGTGGAGTATGCCTCAGAGCCCAAGTGTGAGTAGCACGGTAGGGAGCAGCTCACCATAGCATAGGCTTCCGCGATACAACCCCCACCAAAATGGTTACAAGCCGGTCCAGCCACCAGCCTCTCCCGGCGAGGTGGCGCAGCCTGGCGGAGAATGGGGTGTCAGGGATGGAGCTTCAGCTATGCTCAACAAATTATGCGTTTTTACGTCCACCAGTGACAAAACGCGTCCGGCCCAACTAAAATGCGTTGGATCAGTTCTCGGCGACACCAAAATAAATGGCTTTTCCTCCCAAGGAGGGGTGCAATGACCAGAATCTCTCTGAGGAAAATCACCCTTTTGTTTTAGGTTATTTTTCTCCAATGATAGAGGTCCAGAAAATGTAAGAAAAAACAATATTAGTTTCTGTGGAATTGACAGGACGAGGAGGTCGTTTGGGTTCCCTTGTCTTCTTATTCAGCGGGCAGGGCTTCTCGGGTCGGGGACCAAACATAGATCTCACCCCAGGGAGCAGCCCGCGCTGATCACCTTCATGCCCATCGCACTTTAGTAGCCGACACACCCTGCAAAAACACAGAACACACAGAAAGGTCAGCAAACCGCAACTCTAAAGGCTGAAAAGTAAAATACAATCAAGTATGTGGAATTTGATAATAATCATTATTTATTTGCTTTCCACATAGGGTGAGTCTCTAATTTAACAAAGAACAAAAAAGTGTAATCACTTTCGAATATGTAATTATTTAATGCTGAAGTGGGCACCACGCTTAAGGCATAAACACAGGACACAAACAAACATGGTTTTAAGGACACTTAAGTGTGACCTCTTTACATTTAGAGCAACAGATACAGTAATCCGGACAGTGCATTGAATTGTTAAAATGACTGGCTATATGTGGTCAACAAAAATAGAATAAGGCAATGCATGTCCAATGTTAGTCAATAATATCCGTTTTGTTATCTTACCTATCTAGACCTAGGATAAGTGACAGGTGGGACCATAAGAGAATCTAGTTTCAAACTTCTGTGATTTGACACAATCATATCCCTCATATGGTGTTCTCTCAATCACTCTTCAAACTATCAAGATAAATCTAGTACCTGATAATGGCCGTTTGAAGATCACATATCATCACTTTAGAAACACATTTAAAGCAAACATTGAAATTAAAGCCCAAGCTAACATTTGCCAACATAAACGTGATGCAGTCAAAACACAGGTTGTTAGCAAACATTAGCTTAAATGCTATTGAAATTAAAAAGATAGCACTAACAGCGAATCCTAACATTGATTGGTTAACAGCCCTGTTTACACTCTGCTTGTATAGAACTATCTGACACCAGATCTGACACCAGATCTTCCCGCGAACTGCTGTTGTTTAGCAAGCTGGTGTTACCAGCTAGCTCACAAGCTAACCCTGGTTCTCCTGGAATGGTAATGTTACTACAACATGCTAGCTCAAAACATAAACATCATGAAAGAAACGCACGCCAGAGGTTTGCCTTTACAACGCTAAAATATTTCACGGCGGCCCCCGTTTCAAACAATAACAGCCTCCGCGTCGGAACAATCGCAACGGTTAATCTCGTTTTTAAATTATATGCCAATATTGACCAAGATCGCGGCCTTCCAAAAAAAAGGCACAATGCAAGTTGCAGACGGCCATATCGGCTAACTGGCAAGTGCAAAAAGAAAATAGCTTTGATGCAAATGTTCCAGTGTAGCACGCTTTATGTCTGTCGGGCCTTCTAGTTCTGCCTCGCGTGCGGGCGAATCGCCCATCGCCCGCGAGACGCGTCCCTACAAACAGTCCCCACCTCGCGACTTCCTTCCTCCATCCGCCGCCCTCCCACGTACAGCCTGCGGTGCGGTGAAGACAAGGCCGCTGGAGCGAAGTAGGCCTCGGCTCCCCCTCCACCCAGCTACCCCCCATTGCCCCCCCTCACGACCATCTCTCCGTACCCCTTTCCCTCTACCTCTCGCGGTTCCCAGAAACCCCGACGAACTGGTCCAGTTCGGGTTTCGAGAGGAAAGCTCAAGCACCGCGTAATATCCCCTTCTTCCCATATTCAACTCACCGGAATTTCGTGTCGAGTTGCCGAGGAGAACGTGCCAGAAATCCTTCGAATCGGAGACAACAACAAGACTAAAAATGCAGCCAGAGAGCAGAGGCTCCAAAGCTGACGCCATCTTTGAGTGAAACAGGAGCTCAGCTAGTGGGGGAGGGGGGAAAAACTGAGCCGTCAGGGCAAGGGACCGTCTGCATAGTTCTGCCTCTGTTCAGCCTGCAAACGCGGGCGGAGAATATTTTTTTCTGCAAGGGAAGATGGGCGGGCAGCGGAGTTGTTGCTATGAGGGTGGATATCGGTTGCACACATGAAATGGAAGAAAGGGACAGATGGTGGAGTAGGAAAAAGGGTTAGGTGTTTACGCTTCACCACTGTGCGCGCGCGCACATACATAGGGAGATTCAAGGGAACGTCTCAATTTACTTCCTACAGCAAGCGTCTACAGGGGAAAATCAAAGCAAGTGAGTGTGGTTTAACGATGGAGGGTATTTAAAGATCAAAGTGAGACACCCTCCTCACTGCCGAGAGAGATCTGCAGTCTATTGTAGCAGCTGTGTTTTCACCGGAAAGCAAAGCACACAGACACATTCAAATTTTACAAAAGGGCTATCTTGAGTTACATAGCCTATTATGAAGCATTGGATTATGTTTGTAGCGTAATGATCACTACATATATTATTCGCCTAACGAAGATTACGCTATAGTATTTGTAGTAAGTAGCCTAACGTCACTACATTTAAACATGAACACAAACATTTCATGGGAACACTATTCACGGCTGATATCGTGGCAATGTAAATCTCGGCAATACAAATCTACAACTGTTACAGCATACGTGCCTGTTATAAACATCAATTAAGCACTTTCCTCCACGTTTTAAGATGGAAACGATTTGAAATTTGTCTTATTCTCCCATCTGAAATGACAAGTGTTTACCATAATGTAGATGTATTAGATAACGTTGACATAACCAGATACTCGGAACGCCTCTTATATTAATTTAAATCGGACTAGTCTCAATGATTACAATAAAGTGATTAGCCTATTCCAGGAGTCGAACATGGAATGTAGACACTCTCACTGTAATAGCCTACGGATCTAAAATTTGTTCAATTAGGCAAGTATCGACTTCTGAACAGGAAAACTACAACCAATAATTACTACATTGTTAATGTAAATTATTCAATTGATAGCATGAAGTTATAATTTCTTTGAATTGTGAAACCATTGTAGGCTAGATTTATCGATACAATAATCGCATTTATATTTTCATTATTTAGTACTATGAATAACATTAATTAGTTATAACGCACCAATATTTAAGATAAATAAAAATTACTTTACCTATTGTTTCCAATAGACCTATTCATGGATAACAATACAATATTTAGTGGTAGGCCCATTAAACACGTTTTATTCAGAGCTGGAACTGTGACTTTCTATTACAGTTTGATGGCAAATTAAATTACCTGAACATTTGTTTAAATTGATGTGTAGCAGTCCTTTGAGAGGGGTAGGGTTTCAAATAGGAAGCAATTAGACATACGGTTTACCCACGGTAGACGCGTCTTTTCTGCACAAGGGGGATCCGCCCAGAGCACTGTGGTGGTGATCAAATAAAAAACGAATAAGGTCAAACTTTATTTGCTGTTATTTTGTGGGCTTGCGCAGGGAGCCATAAATCTCTGGTTAAGCACGCGACGCTAATTATAATTAGCCGTAGTGTTATTACCTAGTTAAACAGTGTTAAGTGTTGATATTCAAATGCCCATTAGTGTTTCTCTCGAGGGTTGACATATTGCATCACAGCGTACAGTATAAACCGACTAACAGATGGACAACACTCGTGAGAACGTAGGCTATACCATCAGATCCACGGCTCCCAGCGATGAATTATTAAAAGGCGTGCGCCTCGATCCGCAACACGGGTCACGTTCAACGATCCACACAGGAACAACACAACAGAGCGAGAGGGAATACATAATGACGTTGCTCTGCGTTTCAAGACTGAAGCAGAACATGAAGGGTTACATTCGGTACAAACACACAGAACTTGTGTGTTCACTTTGAATGGCCAAAAATACAGTTGTATAATGTTGGCGTGATCCAAAATATTCGGTCAATACCAGGATGATTAAATTGCTTATTTGGTGCAAGTGTCACCATTCTTGCATATCAAAATGTTACGGTACTTAGTAAAAAATATTAAATAGACTATGGATTATAATCAGCTAAAAAGTTCAAGATAATATTTTAGGATTTTATTTTGGGAGTTGGCTACAGTGACTGACATTATTGCTATTTTTAGTTATGGAAGTCAACACTTTTGTTTAAGCTGTGTTTAGAGCCAATGGAGAGGCTTGTAGTTTTTGCACCCAAAGCACTATGACGCCTGAAGAAATCAACCTAGCCAGGAGCTATGAAATACAAAGGGCATGTGAAGGATGAAACTTTGTTCTGGGGACATAAGACTTGACTGGCTTTGTAATGCTATATAGTTTTTGGCTAAAAACATTTAGCCAAAAACGTTGTATCTTTTGGAGGCTAACAGAGGAGCCAACAACCTAAATCATAGCAAGAGGTGTTGGTGAATCATCTTTGGAGTCAAACAAAAGCTGATTAGTAGAGTGTGGGAGGATACCACGACAAAGTGAAGATCCAAAGCAAACAAATGAAATAGAGAAGTTTTAAGAGTAAGTAATTGCCTGATTAAAAAGCAAATATCAATAACAAGTCGAATTGAAAAACATAAGGCTTTGACCAGAATGTTAAAGATGCAATTCATTTAGTATATTTATTTTGTTTAAATGAGGATGCATTACTATTTACCACACTCTTATCTTTCTAACACACAACCTTTAGGCTGGTAGTAGCAACACCTATAGCCACTTAGCCACTATAGCCACAGCCATCCTGCCCCCACCTGTAATTTCCTTGCCATGTACATGACTTTGATGTCCTCTGTGGGTCATGAGACCTGATGACCTGGTAAAGGCCTGTATGACCTTAATGTAAAGCAGGTTACGCATGACCTTGATCTGGTTCCTCAAATGGTTTCAGTATGTGTGTGTTTCTCCAACTTGAGAAACACAAACACACACTGACGCCTGACACATCTCTTTCTGTCAAGTCTCAGAACAGAACTGGACCACCGCAAAACTAAACATTTTGTTCAGCATCTTGCTTTACTTGCGTTGATGTTGTTGTTGTTGTCCTTTGCCCTTCTAGGACATCTAATCTTTAGCCCTTTTTTTTAAAATTAGTTTCACTCACTGACCCTCATTATTTAGTGTCATTTGTCACTTGACCAACTGTACTGTCCCCCACGAGATATGAACACTTTCTTGCACTTTGGATTTCTCAACTAAATAAGTTGGCAGTAAAAGTATCAGGTCAGCTATTGTGAAGTGCTCTCAAAATAGAACCAGATTGATTGCCTGTTTAGTTTCAGTAAATGAGGATGTTTACAACTGAAGCCCAGCTGAGTGGTCTAGAAACAAGCCTTTGAAACACATGACTGTAGTACTATTCCCCCACACTCCTCACATCTTGCTCTACTAACGGTCGCAGTGATGAAACAGGACCTGTTGAGATCCGTGCAATTAAGCACAAATTAGAGATAAAGAAATGGAACAAATTAAATAACTCCTCCAGGAAGTGGAGAGGAGAAAAAAAAAGTGTTTTAGATTAGGTACGTTCCTCTAGGTTGACCTGATGAACAGAAACACGCAACCTGCTCACCACTGCCAAGCACAGATGTGAGCGTCTGTAGTCAATCTGTGCTCTAGCGATGCTGTGACCCATATCTTTAGGCCTGTAGGAGTTCTTGTTTGTTGAGGAGGAGGATAGTGGTGGTCTGAGGGGTGGGGGTGCAGCTGGAGCCCTTAGAGCAGAGATAGACAGCCGCGGACCGGGGCTGTTCTTCCACGTGAACCAGCAAGCTTCCTGCTGGGGCTGGCTCACTGCCAGCTACACCAGCTCCACCCCACCTCACACTGCTTTCCTACCAAAGGCCACTGCTGTATGGACAGATCGGAAATCCCCCCACCCCCCCCCCCACAGACACACACCCCTTGGTCTAAATCCAAAGGGACAGACGGCAGCTGGAAGGTGAGGTACTTGCAGTGTAGCTCAGAGTAGCAGGCACACAAACACACACACACAAACACACACACACAAACACACACACACAAACACACACACACAAGGCCTCTACCCTCAACTAGACACACACACACAAGGCCTCTACCCTCAACTAGACACACACACACATGCACAGCAACAAGCTGAAAGTGAAGCCAGACACCTTTCACTCGGAGTGTCGAGTGTTTCTTTGTCTAAACGTAACTGTGAACCCCACTGTGTTCTCCATTGACAGCCATTGACAGAGTGCTTCAAAGAGCCCTTGGAGTACACTCTCAGCCGAAAAACATAATAATCATTGTGTGTAGAGTCTTTGACAAGGCAATACTCATACATAATATTTGAAGAATAAATCCCTGTGCCAGGAAATGTAAAAGACAATGCCTGGGCAGAAAAACACAAAACACAAAACACACCTACATTTTCAGCTAGACCCGTTGTCTCTGGGTCGATGAAGAAGTAATCTTCATCACCTTCATACCTAGCGGTGGGGCCCACCATTATGAATTGTCTCTTTGTCTCGCCGCCATCAGGTGAGTGAACAAGATTCC
Organism: Molva macrophthalma; assembly: GCA_027123675.1. NCBI lineage: Eukaryota > Metazoa > Chordata > Actinopteri > Gadiformes > Lotidae > Molva > Molva macrophthalma. The sequence goes on along the minus strand of JAOPJO010000134.1, from coordinate 7,505,008 downwards.
TCATAACACACCCCCACACATAGAGTACTGCAGGAGCAAACTCTCCTTGGTAATACACCTCAGCCAATGGCCTGAGGCGCGCAGCAAAAGCCAGAGGCGAATAAAAAAAAAATTGCTTGATGTGACTGCAAGGTGTCGACATGAAAGAGAGAAAACATGGACATCAATAAATAATGCAGAAAGCAATAGCTTGATGCTATAGGTATATTGAAGACAGACGAAAAGGTGAGGGTGAGGGAGTTTTTTTTGGCTCCTTGGTCTAATATCTGCTGCCAGGAACAACACACTCAATAAAGTGTTTGTGGTTACTACTGTCTGTCACATTTACATTTCCTTGTGGCAGACGCTTTTATTCCAAGTCATTTACAAGTGAGGCTGAGAACAATCAAAGAATGCAGTCCATAATGGCGTGTAAAGTGTACGTGCTGCACAATCCTATTTCTAAAACAAAACTGGACAGAGTGCACAGTAGCTATAGAAGTCAGAAAACAAAAGGTTAGAAGGTTGCATCATTTTAATGTATTATTGGTCGCCGAGTGCTTGAACAAAGAAGTACACGAGTAATTAAGGAGCAGGTAGGAGTAAGGCATCTTGCTCAAGAATGTCAGCAGGACTGCAGACATTGGGGTATATGTGAGGTTTTTTGTTTTGCTGTGTTGGGTACAGTAGTCAAATATTGCCAAATACTCTGGTCTTTATGTGGGACTGTACTTGAGCAAGTTCTGGTTATCCCCAATCGATTAGGGCAATATTGAACAACCCCTCTAACGTAAGGTGGTTGGGTTGCCAAGCACCTCAAGACAACAACTCTGTTTTCTTGTCCTCCTCCTCTCTCTCTCTCTCTCTCTCTCTCTCTCTCTCTCTCTCTCTCTCTCTCTCTCTCTCTCTCTCTCTCTCTCT
>JAOPJO010000134.1:7480234-7490234 GCA_027123675.1 Molva macrophthalma | reverse complement strand
TGTTAATTAACAACACTGGTCCATTTTACTACAACAGCTGAAAAGCTAAATAGGACTTGGGCAGAAAATTCATCAGGAAACACAGGGTAATGTGATGTTATCAAGAGGCGGTAAACGACATGGCTAGGATTTAACTTTACCATAAACTTTTTACAAATTGTAATAAAATCCTTTATCCAAAGTAAGCAATGGTGAATATGGTTTTAAGTAAGTATGCACCGATCAGGTTTTTTTAGGCAATCCCGATACCAATACCGAGTTTTTTTTTAATAGTGATATATATTAACAGGCTGTTTCTTATGAAAATCATTGTGTGCCGATTATATAAGAGTTCTTAGTTAGTTAGCGTTATATGAGAGTTAATGTTCATTTGTTGAGCCGACAGAAATGCGTTGAAGGAGAAGGAATCAGTGGGATTACTATTCATTGGAATGAGTCGGGTCAACACATTCTCACTCACGCACTAAGGAAATAAGCTATAATGGATAATACCATAGACTGTATGGATAATACAAATCAAATCTAAAAGTATCACATGTAATCAATCACTGTTAAAAAGTCTAGGTTTCAAGAAAGCCATTGTTTCACATTGTAGGAACTATGTTGACATTAAAGTACTATGGCTACAATTGTTTGGCTATGTAACGCTTTAGTTACGCTGTTTAAAGACATTGCAAATCACTCTCGCTCATCTTTACATTTACATTTGACATTTAGGGCAGACTATTTTATCCAAAGCGACTTACAATAAGTACATTTGTCAGAATAAAGAGAAACAACAATATATTGCTGTCAGTACAGTAAGGATGTTCATAGAACAAGTGCAGAGCACTTACAATTGCTAGGTTAACCCATTCCCTGTATACAACAAAGATAGCTAGGATAAGATGCTACACGATGTTAAGTACTATTTTTAAGTGCCAGGACGTACAACATACAATAAGTGCGTACATTAAGTGGCAGGACGTACAAAGCATAGTCCTAATAAGTGCGTAAGAGAGGTGTTTTTTAGGAGAGTAAGGGAGGAAAAGGGGCGGTGGGGGGTAAGGAGGGAGGTTATGCAGAGTCCAGGTGAACTCTGAACAAGTGAGTCTTGAGTCTCTTGCAGAAGCTGGTGAGCGACTCTGCAGTCCTCAGCAGGGAGCTCGTTCCACCATTGCGGTGCCAAAACAGAGAAGAGTTGTGACTTTGTTGCGCAACCTTTGCTTGCTCTTAGCGATGGCGGAGCCAGGCGTCCAGCTAAGGTAGTTGAGCGGAGCGCTCGATGGGGTGTGTGGTCTGATTAACGCTTGGAGTTAGGCAGGGGCAGTTCCGTTACCTGCCTTGTTGGCCAGTACCATTGTCTTGAATATGATGCGAACTACTACAGGGAGCCAGTGGAGAGTCATGGAAGAGAGGGGGGGTCACATGGGAAAATCATCTTCCATTAAAGGTGTAGAGCAGCAAGTTAGTTTCACATAAAGCAGAGGGAATTAGCAGGGAGCAGCCTTGTTGTATCCGGTTTTAGAATACTTCAGTAGTTTCAACTTACATGGGGTTGTGTGAATAACGACAAGTCTAGGTTTTCTACTTTTAGCATAAACCCACATAAAATAAAAAAAATCATATCACGTGGAGAATGAAGCCCGGTGAGATTCATGCTGGTTATTGCATTCTAAAACCGAGATCAACAAAAATCTATTTCTATGGTTAAGTGAAGCCTACCTTTACTACGAGTCAAGAGGAAGTTTTTGCGTCACGTGATCGGCTCTTGCATTTGGCAAATTTAAAGTTGATCGGCCACGTGTGAGATTTTACCTAGTACATGTCAGAATTAGCAATGTTTTTTTGTGTGTGCGAGTGTTTTGGATACATAACCATATCCAGAAACGATATAGATATAGCATTGACATGGTTATTGTATCCAAATGCAAAATAAACCCATTAATGAGTCAGCCTCACCAGACAGATCCTGCTTTGGCCCGGCCACTGGATCACAGTGTTCCCCCTCCTCCACATCCATCAGGCTCTGGAAAGAGGCCATCTTCTCCTTAAGCGTGGACGACACTCTGGGAAGGAAGGGACTGCTCTTGAAAGCCTGCGTGGAGAGGAAAGAGACATTCTGGGATCCATGGCTGACACGATTAGGGAGGTTACACGCCAAGCTTATACTGTGCGTGTGTGTTTGTGATGCGTTACCTCTGGGGTTTTGAGGACTGGAGGGGTCTTTGCCCTCTGCTGAGACATGAAGCGGATGAGGGCATTGGTCCCTGGGGAGCCCCGTGCACCGATGGAAGACCTTCGCCGAGCCTTTATCTTGGCTAGTTGAGATTTATCTGGGGAGACAACCATGGTGACCCGTCATGACTGGAGTCCCAGAGGAACATAGACACCCACCGACTCTACAGTCAGGGTAAGCGTTATAGCTACATTTTAGGTGCTTGGGCTTAACTTTAGTTTTGACTCTTTGGATTCGTCTTCCAACCATAATCACTCAGTTCTCTATCATTTGAGCGAAAAATAAAAAATAAAAACGAAACAGAAGAGTCAATGAAAATTGTTCCCAGAAAAGGCGCAGTTCCCAATGACTTTAACGTTACCTTTGCTTTTCGATAATGACGGGGTGAAACTCTGGGTGGTGATGCCAAATTTCGAAGGGGAGATCTGTGTGAAATCCACAGGACAAGAGGTCTCGCACAGCACTGAAGGTCCCTCAGCATCAGCTTGCTTTGGTTCTGGACTGGCCATGTTCTGTATAAACACACAAGGAAGTCATATCCAACCGTGTAAAACCAACTTTAACGTAACACATAACCACAAGTAACAGTTATAAGCAGTCGACTTAAGTATACGGTGCAGGTTGATACATTCCATCTTAAGTTCGTTGGCTTGTTTATACAATGTCGAATAAGTGACAATAAGACCAAATATTGAGACAGCATGTGTTCCTATAACTGTCATATGTTGCTAGAAACCAGAATGAACGTTGTGGAACAAACCTCAAAACCAGGTCAATTCGTTCAAAAGCGAACCTTAAAAATTCGTTAAACATATAAATACACCAAAAGGGTGGAAGGGTAAAATCGCATGTTAGATTAAAACGTCAAACGGTTGAATTAAAACAATAAAATTAAAAAACGAGAGTAAAGTTAGCTTGAACAGTTCAAATTACGCTCCACGATGGTGTTAACCTGCATGAACAAAAGTCCTTCCGCTAAAAAGTAGGTGTTATCAACAACACTTAGTCCCATTTGGTCTCATTTGATGAAAGCTTGAAACATATCAGAAGTGTTTACGTTATGCTTTAGATAAATAGACACAACACAACGAGTTTCTTTAGCCCCCTCGCCTCCTATTTTGTTCATGCAGGTCTGCCGATGACGCTATCCGAACTAGTTTAATACGAATCGGCGAATAGAATAGCGAGAAACGCGTCACGTGTCTTTTGGCGGCCAATCGATTTACAGCTGACTTCAGTAGGCTAAAATAGAAAAGGTTACCAGTTTTGAATGGGCTGTAAATGAAATCAAGGGATCCGATAGATAGATGGGTGGATGAATGGATGGTAGGGCGGACGGACGGACAGACAGACAGAAATATTTAACTGTATTGTGTGACTTCAGTTCAGTTCCATCTGCTTTCTCTGCCTCTTGTAAACAAAGAGATAGAGCATTGCTGTGTTCCTGCAGTTGATCCAATTTGTCCAAATCAGTCATCCAGACGAGTTGCTAACACGACCTGTCAATGATGGCTTACCTAGTATAATTTAAATGTGGCGACTAGTGGATTGTCCTAAATACGCCAAGGCCAAACCTAAACGGCAACATCGAGACTCTGGTCTCCCATCTGTCCAATAATTTACTGCTGCCACCCCACCTGGTGTGCAATACATGGACTATAACTTATACGAACTAATGCACAAATCAGGCCAGGTCGAGCCACCACCGTACCCAACTCTACACATTACAAACACACACACTCTCTCTATCCCTCCAACTCTCATAGAAACCCCTAGTGAACGCGGTACAGTAGGCCCAGCTGGGCACATCAAATAAAATTATCCTCCGTTCTTCACAGCTGGGTCTGTCTTCCTCAGTTTTAGATGTCCCTGTGACACTTCAGATTTAACCACCAGTTTGGTAAATAACAAAAAACAAAGAGATAGTCAGAGAAGGGGCAAGTTGTTTCTTATCCACCTTGCCGGCGTTCATTAAGGTACCAATCCTTGCCAGTAAATAAAGTTCTATATTCTTTTTTATATAAAGATGTCGAAGATAGTCAGTTAACAAACCATCATGTTGTGGGGTCGTAAAAAAAGGGTTATTATTCAACTTGAACATCACCGTGTCCCATACGGACGTACAAATATGATAATTTTATTCACCAGCTATGTGTAGAGGTGCATTATTTTGACCAATGTTTTTACTACTTGTAAATGCTTTTAATAACCCTTTGTTTGCTTCTGGCTTGGTGCCAGAAGCAAACCGTGAAATAAAATACTCTCGTATTATTATTACAATTAAATACTGTCTATAAATGTTGAATCACTCATACAAATTAGGCCTAAGGTCTATCATTTAGACCAGTGGTTTTCAAACTGTGGGTCGCAGAAGGGTTGGGATGGCCGCTATCAAAACATTTGTATTAATAGAACTCTAAAATATACATGCATGTCTTGTCTCACCTTGCTTCTCGTGTTTGATTTGATCATGAGTATGTTTGAAAACTTAACAGGGGAATAGTTTATTGATGAATAATATACATGGAGAAATGTAAATCAACTCATTTTTTGAGATTGTAACAATAAAATAATATTTGGTGGGTCCTGGCCAAAAGTACCTCAACAGGTGGGTCAAGGCATGTACAAGTTTTGGAAGCCCTGATATGGACCTTTCTGTTACTTTCCCTTACCTATCCATAGCCTGCTTGTAAGCGATACATTTTAAGCCCAAAATGTATAAATTACATGATTTTTAATCAAAAGAGGATCCATTCATTTTAAGTTTGTTATTATTCAGACGCAGCAAAGAAGTGCATCAATTTCGGTCAGTAAGTATCTGACATCTGTTTCATAATCATGTGCACAATTGACTCATATATGAGCCCAATCAAACAACCCAACACAAATGGAGTATATCTCTAATTTTATTTGTGTATATATACACATATAAAAAATAAGGACATATGTACAATGATAATAAATATCAACATGTTTGTACAAGCGAAATAAGTTACTTAACATACTTAAAAATAAAAAAACAAATATCCAACAAGCAAGAATGGAGCGAATAATAGACAAATACATATTAAAACAGCAAAAAAAGAAGAAAAAAAACAACAGACACTTAAAGCTGTGTGACAGAGGAATCGTTGTGAGCAAAGATTAAATTAACCAAAGACAACCAAGCAGATAAAGTACATCACACATGCAATTTTTTCAAGCTTGTTACCCTTTGAAAACAATTACTGTTGATTTTCATAAAACAAAATATGGAAAGAAAATGCCAAATCATATTTCTTTAAATTATCCTCAGACACAACCTCATATAAACCAGGTAGGACCACCGTTGCACTTAACAGCCAATGCAATGTAGGCTGCTGCTTCAAGGTTTCTTCTTTGAGAAGTTGAGCAGTGAGGGCACTCTGGTATCTGCCTCGAATGAAGGGGCTTGTCCTACATCCTTTAAATTTAAAGGCCAGTCCTTATTTGGTTTTAGAGATGCTGCTTGTTTTGATTTGACTTCAGAAATTTGGTATAAAGATAAGGAATTGGAGTCAAGCAATATTAGTGTAAGGAGATGTAAACAGGAAGCAAACAGGAAACCGTTTGTTTTGTTTGACAAGAAACCCAGCTGAAATTCAAAGAGAGGTTGCAAACGTTAGCTCAGCTTTACAAAGTGGACGGACAGCTGAGGCTGACGTACATAATTAGTAAGAATCAACTCAAATTAAATAGAAACCTAAACGCCTAGAAGCAACTGCAGTCTACTTTGGCTTATCCAAAAGGTGAAGAGGCACGATGAAAGTAAAATATTGAGGGAACCGTTAAGTTAATGTACAACCTTAGAACAATAAAACATGTTGTTTCTTCAAAGTTAGAACATAAGTGTTCACAAAGATCAATGTTCATCAAAGTCCAGGAAAATAAAACGTTTCACCAAAGGCGTTTTCATGAAAGATGCAAAGTTCTATGTTTAACAAGGATCATGCAAGGAGAATAAGATGCTCAGATCGCAGGGTACCTCTTCCACCTTTGGGATCATATCTAAATATTCTACATCTTCTTTCGCTGTCTCTACATGGTGGGGCAAATAAAAAAAAAAGGAACATCCATCTTTTCCATGCATTTTGCTGGGCTCCGCCCCTCCCCCTCGATGGAAGAGTCTCTGGAAGAAGATGCAAAACTGAAAAAAATGCGTCATCGCACTTTGGGAGCCAAAACTCAGATCAGGCACAGAATGACTTTATAACACTGTAGTGTTCAGTCCTTTCAGAGAAGGTCATCTCGGCAGACAAATCATAGCGTATGGTCTATTGTTTACAGAACATAGTCGTCAAAGTCTTTGACATTTCCACAGCTGTTTGAAGAGCAAAACATCTTTCTTTCTTGCTTACTTTAGTTCTTTACATTACATTCAGTAAGGAATAAAAAAAAGTTGACAAAAGTAAGTTATTGTAGTACAGGTTTTAGCTTCACATCTTTCCATGTGAATCACGCAACAGCCTACATCAGATCCCCTCTGGGGATCAGACTCCCTGTGATCCGGCCTGAAGCCATGGAGTACGCGGGTCATGTATGGATCAGACTGTCAACATGAACCTACTGCAACATCGGCTGTCAATTTATGAAAGTGTAATTTGTGTGTGTGTGCTCGTGAGTGTGTGTGCAAGTGTGAGTGTTTGTGTGTTTGTGTGTGTACATGTGTATGCATGTGTCTGTGTGTAGGTGTGTGTTAACAGTGCTCATCCATTCCTCTGTCTTTCCACAGTGGCCCCAGGGCAGTGGCTGGGACTCGGTAAAGGAACAAAAAGGGGTCAAGAAGGGGGCGGGGGGGGGGTAACGTCCTGATCTAGCTCTATGTCCCGTCAGGGAGACACCCGCTATGGTCCTTGAACGGTCACTCCTCGGGCCAACATGAGAATGCAATAAGAGGAGAAGGTGGTTGGAGATGGTGGTGTGGGGGCAGAGAGGGGGTGGAGGGCTCCTTTCTTTGGCAGTGAAAGCCCCGGCTCTGAACAAACTAAGTATAAAGCACTTATTAAGACATCCACAGCAGTCACAGCGCTGAGCGCTCCACTACATTCTCCTGACGCAGGCCGTCGCCTGCACATCAGTCTGGCCTCAAATTAAAAGGTGTGCAGTTAGAGGCCTCCTTCTGTGAGCCGCCTTCAAATAACCTTCTGGCTCCTTCTCTGTTATTTTTTTTCTATTAGGAGAATACGTGTCTCGTAAGGAACGAACCTAAGGAAAAGAAACTAAACAAAAACAAGCGGCAGACAGCTCCCTATTTCACACAGTCTCTAATAAATGTCGTCTGGAGTGCCCTTGTAATTTATTGTGCCCTAAATGTGTGTTTGAAGGCTAGTGTGTGGGGAATTGTTAGTGTCTGCCCTCACAATCTGGCCCCGCGAAAACGCGCTTGCACACCCACCCACACGCACCCACCCACACCCGCACTCACACGCACGCACTCTCACACACACACACACACACACACACACACACACGCATGCACCAGGGGTGGGGTTAAAGAGGAGGAGGAGGGCGGAAGAGGGCCGGAGATGGAGAGCCAGAGCGGGTGCCGCCACTGATCACTATTAGAACACTTTTGTCATCCGTTGAAAGAGAGAAAAGACCTACAACTACCAAACTAACCTCCTCACAACAAATGAAAGCTGAAAGGTAGGATGTGGGGGGCCTTCATCACAGAGGGGGAGGGAATAACAAAGTGAAAAACATACAAATTGAGAAGAAAAGTAAAGATTCTAGAGAGTTTATCCTTCATTCGAGTCTTTTCTCTCATGGGACTTTTCTTCCTTCCTCGTTCTTCTCTTACATTGCTCCTCCACATCTCTCTCTCTCTTTTATGTCCCTTCATGCTGTTGCCTCCGTGCAGCCCAGGAAACACTGCTCAGACATGGACGTGATTGTCGTCTCGCTTGGAGAATCCTCTTCTTTTGTTTTTTGTTTTTTAAACCTCTCTCTCTCTCACGTCTCTTAGTTCTCACAGATACAAAACCCAAAGGGAGGAAGCCCTCCCATTTTTTTAAGTGCAGAAAGTTTCAAAGTCTCAGGGTGAACCGGGGCAGAAGCGCAAGCCAAAATGGCATTTTTGTTTCTTTTCTCAATCCATCGCATTTGTCTCTCGTCCCATGTCCCAGCACAGGGACCACGATCCCCTCGATTGGTCCCCTCAACCTGAAGGACACCAGGTGGCTTCCAGAAAATAAATAACATAATCTAGCTTGATTTCCATGCTCAAAGTGTTCTCATCTGTATTCAATATGTTTTTTTCTTTTCTTCTTCATAGTAAACACAATTTACACAACTGGAGGCTGCACAGTGTAAGCAGTAATAAGGTAAAAAAATTTAAAACATGGAAACGGCGTGGTTCCCAGAACACGATGACTACAGGAGAACACAGAGTGTGTGTGTGTGTGTGTGTCTATTAACATGCTATGGGTTTTATTAATAACAGAGTGAGCCAAGTCATGGAGCCAAAGAGGCGTTGGAGGGGGGAGAGCAATCAAGCGGGAGGGGAGGGTTTACGCCACCACCAGAAATCGTGGTCGATCGAGAGAGAGAGAGAGAGAGAGAGAGAGAGAGATAGAGCGCGAGCGAGAGAGCGAGAGAGAGCGAGAGACGCCACGGTGTTCTCTTAAACAAATTCCGGGGGACGAAGGAGGTAGGTTTGTTGCCTGGTCTCCTCTATCCCTCGGGCTGAACGGAGGGGGGGGGTCGCGCGGGACGCCTAGACGGAGGACTCCTCGGGGTTGGCGTCCGGGAGCACGCTCCTCTGCTGCAGCGTGCGACGCAGCTCCTCCTTAAAGGGGCTAGAGTAGTCGCTCCCCCCGCTGCCCACGCCGCCACCCCCTCCTCCCCCACCCCCAAGCCCCGTCAGACCGGCCAGGCCACCGCTCAGCCCCCCTCCCAGCCCGCCGCCGCCAGCGCCAGCCACGCCAGCCCGCTCGTCTCCCGCAGCCGCGCTCAGGTTGAGCCGCATGTAGCCATTGCTACCGGAGCCCCGGATGTTAGTGAGGCTGAGGCGGCTGGGGGAGTGGATGGGCTGGCCAGGGATGGCGCTGGGCGACGGCACGCTGCTCATGCTGCTGGGGCCGAGGGCGTGGCCCGGGACGATCTTCAGAGAGCCGTCCGAGTAGTAGTAGTTGGCGCCCGTCTCCCAGAAGCGGTCCTCGTCGCTGGGCATCTTGCTGGGCACGAAGGTGGGCGGCTCCTTGGGTAGGGTGATCGGGTAGACCAGAGTGCTCTCCAGGGGCTTCATGTCAGCCCCCTTGCCCAGTGCCAGCTTCAGTCTCCGGCGGAGGTAGAGCGCCACCACCAGGAGCAGCAGGCAGGCGGCGCCCAGGGTGATGACCAGGACCCAGAACAGACCCATGCTGCCGTCCGGAGCCCGGGCCTCCATGAAGACGGGCGCGCTGGCCACCACCGCCACCTGGTAGCGCTCCGTCTGGAACTTGACCCCCTGCTCCTCCGAGTAGCACACGTAGCGGCCCGCCTGCATCTGGCCCGCGTCGGGGACCACTAGGGCCCGGAGGGCCCGGTCAAAGCGGGGCCCCCCGGACTCAGGGTCTCCCAGCTGGAGCTCGCGGTCGTTGTGGACCCAGAAGGGCTGGGCCAGGTTGGACACCAGATGGCACGGCAGCACCATGTCCGAGCCAACCACCACCGTCACGTTGCGGAGCCGAGAGTGCTCTGCAGATAAAGAGAGAGAGATAGATAGATAGAGAGAGAGAGAGAGAGAGAGAGAGAGAGAGAGAGAGAGAGAGAGAGAGAGAGAGA
>JAOPJO010000134.1:7442611-7453243 GCA_027123675.1 Molva macrophthalma | reverse complement strand
ACACACACACACACACACACACACACACACACACACACACACACCCTTTTAATTCCACTAAATGTTCTTTCCCTGGGCTGATCTCCAGTGGCTCCCGGCCGGGTGGTGCTAGTTACACGAGTATCGTATCATTGTGCTGTATTAGGGGCTACTTGCAGTGGACGTTGCTGAATAAAACACAACTCAAGTTTTCCCGTTTGAACACGATTTCGCAGATCCACTTGGCCGCTATCACGGCTTGCCCTAGGCACAGCACTGCTCATGGTCTGCTAGCTGTAATTACAGCAATCAGTCATCTGAAGCGACTACTTGGTTTATTCGCACAAAAAGCAGCCGAGGGGAGAGTGGGAAATAAAACACTGTAAAAGTACCGCCTTGGGTTGTTCTACACTCCGGGATTATTGGTATAATTCCGTTTCAGGTGGGCATTATTAATTCGTTCATTGTTAAGTTTGAATTGAGACAGTGGTAGGCCAATAACTATAACGGTAACAGTGATTTTGCCATTGAAAACACTGAGGGTGTAGGGGGAGCGGAGGGGGGGTCACACATCTCAGCTCCTGTATACAAATTTGAAAAGCAGACTGGGTCCACGAGGGACCAATGATAAAACGACAAACGTGGCATAGGCAAGGGACTAAAGATATATCCTATACCAGGGGTAAATTATTCTATATTTGCTTATTCCATCGATGGAATCGTAATGCAATGTTTTTAACAATATTTAAGGGCGAAAACCAAGCACAGTTGATTCGCTTCCAAGTGATTCTAACCGCAGTGCGCTATGTTTACTCTGGGCGAAATGAGAGAGAAAAAAGTTGCACGGCTTAAAGGGGAGAAACACGGATACCGGTACTATAAAGCCTGGGAGAGAGTCTTATTTGGAAGACGTGAATAAATAGGAAAGCAGTCAACATAAAAGCTTCATGGCAACAGTTGGAGTCATGCCGACCCAAATGTTTCCTTCACTCGCTGTCGCTTCCTCGCCTACTTTTAATCCTAGAGCCTCTCCGTTTCTTGGCGCATTCAGTGAAACAACAAAAGACCCCATTACAGTAAGCCTACATTACGAATAATTGCGGTCGGAAACTTACCTTTTTATTAATAAGGACAATATGTTGCTGCTCTGGCGGAGCGGGGTTGTAGCTGTGCCCGTTTCCCACTGTCAGCTCGTCCACCGCCGCGTAAACTGACGACAGATCCACTATCCGTTCTCTGTCCTCAATCGTGTGCTTGGGTTTTGATTAATCTCAAGTTATAAATGATTCCATATCTGCATAGGTTTTCAGTAAAAAAAAAAAAAAATCGCACTCAATATCGCTCTCTTTTTTGGTATAGCTCACGAAACGTTGGCAAATAGAGACATATGATGCTGACAGTTTACATAGCCGAACAACTCGCACTCCCTCGCTTTGTAATACGAAACCAAAGGAGGAGAAAAGGAGGAAGAAAACGAATATTAAAACCTTCTTCCACGGCACCACAACACACACCAAATGCGATATGAACTCGGCCGCGATCCTTCCATAGGTGCAATAGACTCTCGATGAGAATAACTTTCAACAGACCCGTCCGTGAGATGTCCGTCGCGCTGCGTGTCTGTGCCAATTTCGACGGAGCAGTCTATGTGTGTGTGTGTGTGTGTGTGTGTGTGTGTGTGTGTGTGTGTGTGTGTATGTGTGTGTGTGTGTGTTTGTGTGCGCGCAGTTGCGATGCGGCGCGCACCGTAGCATACTTCTGCAGTAGACGTATCAAATGAAGGATCGGCGATTGTTGAACAGAAACACTAACGAGGCCCACAGAAGAAGATACGTGTATGCATCAGAATGACTATTACTGCCTTGTGTTTAGGGAGGTTTCTGTCTAAGTCCAAGAGGCTTTGTTTACTCTGTTTGGAACAACACTGTAGTTGTTGCCTCAAAGTAGGGCGTCTGTGGCACAGACCGTCTCCGTTTCAGAAGCACAACTATGTTGACTGCCCTAATGAGGCAGGACAGGAACTGATTTCATAACACAAAAACATTGGATTAGGAGGGAAGATTATGAGATTTGGTGGGATACATCACGAAATAACCAGACATAAACAAAAATGGATTGTTGAAAAAATGTATAATTGGGATTTTGGGATACGATATAGGTATGGATATGGGTTATGGGTTAAGGATATGGGTTAAGATATAAATGCCTGTATACGCCGTGAGTAGGCCTAGTAGTAGATAGTAGGCCTTAATTTAATATTGCAATGATATTTATAGTAGCCCTATATAAAAAGGTGAACTCAGAACCATCCTATAGGGTGTTACAAATACTTTAACAGTATTTGTAACATGCTGTTATATTTAATTGTATTTGTAACATGCTGTTACAAATACTGTTAAAGATTGAATTAGTTTCAATGTCAACCTGTTTCTATACAGTTAAGGGAGGCATGCATGCATCATTATGTGCTGGATTGTGCTGAAGCAGAGTGTTAATTTGATGCTGCCAAATGAAACAATCCAATATCAAATGATGACTAATTAGCAGAGGCAGACACTGTTAGCTCACGGACAACAACCGGAAATTAAAAATGAGAATTGAGTTTTCAAAACTCAATCTATGTTAATCATAAGTAAATGTGCATGTTAAACATGTTGCCTTATCATAAAGTGATATCATGCAGGAACCAGGGAATGGCTGTTTTTCTCAACACAGGGGTGCTGATGGCGAGGAAATATGACAGCAGAAACAACAACAGGAGATTTAGTGGCAGCTACTGGAGATGCATCATGGCATCATTGTTGATGTAGGAAATCAGCTATGCCGTCATGATTTGTTCCCATTTTGATTAATTGTATGAATAATGTTTTCTATTTGAGAAGCTACATGTGCATTGAAAGGTTGAGTATGATAGACTGCTGATAGGCCGTCAAGACAGATGGATATTTGCGCTATGAATTGTAAAATGTGAACTTGACTCCTATGAAGAACTTGTCTATGCATGTTGATTTTATAACAAAAGAAAACTGAGTATAATTATTAAAGTGTAATTCTTATAACAAATGGAATTTTCCATATGCGCTAATCAACAACACTGAATGATTAGATATCGGAGGGTCGGGCCAAATTGTAATAACACCACATGAAAAAGTAATGCAGTTTACATTTTATAATTAGGAAGACCGAAATTATGGTGCACCAGCAACACTCTGCTAGAACTATGATGAAACAAATTACATTGTTGACTTGGAAAGAGAACCGAGTGAGCTTGGTTCTAACATAGGCTTCACTGTCATATATGTATGTGCTATCATGTGACTTATTTAAGTACCCTTAGAATCATGTATGTTCCCATTGCTTCACTTTGAAAGCGTTTAAAATCACTAATGACCCGATCTTGTGGGACAAATTGAAAGGATGGGAAGATGAATCATCAATAATTTGTACATTTGTTCCTTGGGATTTATCGAAAAAAACATGATGTCTTGAAGTTGAACTCAAATCAAACTGAAATGAATACTGAAGATTAAACTACGATTTCATGATTTAAGATGCAGAGAATAATACGAGAAGTCATGTCAGTTGCTGGAGTTATCATGGCCTTCGGAATGTTCCCATATTTCCTGCCGGAATTCCCACTGGGAGGATGACTCCACTGCTAGTTAGTCCCATATCATGAAGGGGGAATCACATGGGAATTGTGGTTGAGTCGCAGCATCAAACAGTTACATTTATTCGCTATCCTCTGTGATGTCATCCTATTGTAACAAAAATGGGCTACTTTTGTATGGAGAAAGCTGGCAGATTGTACACTGAGCGTTGCCGGGTCACCTTTCTGCCACAGAGCTCAGGGATAAAACCAAGAGTATACTTGTCTCTATGGAGGACCCCCCCTCCCCACCTCCGCCTTATCCAGACACTCAGCGTTGCCTCTCACCTCCAAAGACCACCGCCAACTGAAAACTCGGTGAATTTCTGATAGGTGCTGTGACCCTGAGATGCTGGTGTCCCAGTGTCCCTTGGTTTTTTTGTTGTTTTTTTTTTTTTATCAATAGTGCATTGGAAAAGGCTGTCATCGTTTGTGACCTTGGTCGAGAATAAGGAGTTGAGAAACGGATTGCCTGCTAAAAAGCTGAGAACTGACGGTACCATGCTGAAAGATATATTTTCCTTAAAGATGTAATACTGGAACACTGACTGTATTGGGGAGGGGGGGAGGGTGGTTCCAGGGGGAGGGGGTTCCAGGGTTGAACACAGAAACCCGCATTTACAGCTGACCTTCTACTCGATGAGCTTCTCACGGCCCCGTTGAGGTCTGGTTTTATAATATGGTGAAATAAAACCATTCTGCAATGGTCCTTCTCTGTTCCCTTGTCAGATGAGTAGGTTGGTGGTCCTTGGTGAATACAAAACTGAGATATGCATTATAAATCAAATAAGCCACATCACTGGTTTTACAATGCCGTGTGGGTTATATTTAAGAGAAATGTAACGTGTAAGCCTGCCTTAAGCCCTTCAATGAAGTGTGTTTTTCATGCTGAACCAATCTTTTCATGCTTTGATTTTCTTAATGTTTGTTTGGTTCAGTATTAGTATTTGTTTGTGTTTGTTGTTTCTATGGCTGTGGTCACACTTACTGAATTTAGCATTTGAACATAGGCAAAGGGTAGGACCATCAACATTCACTCGTTTATAAACTCTCCTCACAAAGCAACGCCATGGCTTGCAGCACCAAGCCCTCGAGCATCTGGAAATGAATGTGACGCTAATGGCAAACGGATTTGCAAGTTAACTGTGAAAATGCAAGATGGCAAGTCAGTGGTCATGGTCACTGATATGATATCCTTTTCTCAGCATCCAAATACATTAATAAACAATAAGGATGGACAAGTAACTACAGCATTGCAGTACTGTAAAGCCACAAAAGATTATCTGGGGATTAGAGGTTTTTATCATGTAAATCTCTAGTTGGATAAACCTCTAGTGAAGACTGCTGTAAGCAGAGGGGCTCCCCAAATGAATGAGCCCCTATCCACAGTGATGTTATGGGATAGTGCCGTTGCAATCGCTAGGCAAATGGCAAATAACAGAGTCGAGAGAGCACAGATGAAATTTCCCTATAACAGAACACGGCAACTCGATCGCCAATTGAAAATCATGTGGCAATCAATAAAGGACAGCTATCAATGCATTAGGGGATGAGTTGAGGACATAAACGTACATACATGTCATGATCGGTCAGACACCAGGCGGGTGCAGAAAGCAGCTTAGCTTGTGCTCCTGTGAGTTTCAAGGATGGTCTGGTGGAGGCTTACTCTGCGAATGCACTGTTTTATATACTAAACGTAGAGGGGATTAACCGGGGGCGATTTACAATTCAGGTCAATCTTCTCCCAGCAACAAAAGAAGAGAAAGGAGGGACTTTTTTTTTTCCATTGCTGGTATTGACAGGAGTTAAACCCTGAAAAGCTTG
Source organism: Molva macrophthalma (assembly GCA_027123675.1). NCBI lineage: Eukaryota > Metazoa > Chordata > Actinopteri > Gadiformes > Lotidae > Molva > Molva macrophthalma. Next base: position 7,447,791 of record JAOPJO010000134.1, on the reverse strand, counting down.
TGCTTCAAGGCAAAAACAGAAAGAAATCCGTGGGGTGTTACGCTGTTGGACTAGAAATGCAGAATCACTGTTGCACCCCGTGCCTAGCGCCATGTACACGCGTTGTGAAGGTTGAACGAGACGCACGCTATGCCTGGGACAGTATTTAGAACATTTCCAGGAAAGAAATGAGGACAGGAGGGCAGCAATAAGTAGGGTAGAGCCTCATCGCTACCGGGTTCAGTGGTCAAGTCCCATGAGGCCTGGTGTGCCTGCAGCTTTCTTTTTGGTTAGTTGGGTTTGGACTTTAATTTTGTTAATTTCGATTTAGATTTATGTAGAGGAATGTTTGGTGTTACGAAATACTTTATCAGATCATATAACATAGTATATATATATACATATAACTAGTATTAGCTTTTATCACTATCGTTGGTTTGTGATTTAAATAGAAGGTCTGCATCGAGAGTTATTATTCTAATTAACATTTTGAAGATAGGTCGTTAAAAGGTCTAGGCAAATGGAACTTGTGAAAAACAAGTTCCGTTTGCAAGCTAACAACACATACAATACAATTAATACAAATGTATATAGATTTCCCAGTTTTCTTACTACTAGACCACATCATTATGAACTCAAATCACAAATTCAGCCAGAATAACCTATCCTTAATTCAGCGATCTGAAATGAATCAAGGCCTGTAAAATACCATTCTGACAGGTTTATATGATTAGATATGACAAAGGATGAACTATAATTGTCTGCAGTTGATCTAAAGATTGCTTGGCTACATTCATTTTCTGACATAAAACTGCACTCAGCCAATGTAAATCTGCCACATTTCATCCAATTGCATTTTCATCCGCAAACATTTGTGGCCGTCGAGTAGAAAATTGCATCCCTTTTCCTGAAATAAATGGTCCAAAATGCTTTATTGTCCTTGCATTCCCAGATGGTGTGTCGGTGTGTGTATATATATGTTAATCTGGTGATATACATCAAGATGAGTGTGTTGAAGTATGTCGCACCTGATGAGAAGCGATCCTCTTCACTGACGGGGGGAGGAAATTACAGTTAACAATGAGTCATCTCATCCAAGTCATATTCATTAAAACATGATATGATGTGACTTTGTATGTGGGTGTGGGTGTATATGTGTGTGGGTGTATGTGTGTGCATGCATGCGCGCGTGTTCGTGTGAGCTCTTAATAGGATGGAGAGGATCCGAAATCAACCTGACATCACAAGTTCATAAACCTCGTCTTTTCAATCTCACTGTGAGATGAAGTTGAGGTGTTCGATTATAAAATGACGGCCTTGAACAAAAGCAAAGCAGCTCTGTTTTCATTTTATCACCCTTATCTCCTCATCAAAGACAGACAGACATATAAGCAGAACAGCAAAGGAAGCGCTCCACAGCCAAAACTGTAATTTCAACCAATTCCCTGAGACCATAAATCATCAACTGGAAGTTTGTCTATTTCATATATCCAGCATATATTGTCTCTCCGCGCAGTGCACACTCATCCTCTGTTGATGGGCTAACTCTATGCTAATTCAGTCTTATGTAAAGAGGAACAGTTTCACATGGGGGTTGTTTCATTTCCTATGGAAACCCGGTAATAGCCATCTTTTTTTCGTTTTCTTGCTAATGTGCTACTTGTCAGCCGCAGAGGGGGAGAACTGTGTTGAGAACCATGGCTTACATAGGGCCCACGGGAATCTCCAGTGTCTCTCCTTCCACACTCCTTCTCTCAGTTCCTCTTCATCATTTGCTCCTGGCCACTGGGCTACTGCCTTAAACCCCAACAGGCTCCATTACTTAGCTTCAAAGTGTTGCAGAGTCCGCCCCACGGAGCCTTCATTAGTCGCTATACGTATGCAAACAGCAGCAGGAACCAGAGACGCATTACACAAGACCCATCCTGACTCACCTACACCCTATTATCAGTTAGATCTCAACACACATGCTGGGAAATTGCTTACATGATATGCTTGGATTCATGGTTTGCCACGTTTGAAATGCCAGAAAAAAAGAATTTTGAAGTAATTCTGGGTTTCGCCAGAATCTTCCTCTGAGTCTTTCTCTGCTTAAAGGCCATGCTCTGCCTGGGGCTTGTTCACGGGCAGATCTGAATGCACATCATTCACGTCCACTTGTTTTCTTGGACAACCCGGCCAAGGGTGTTGAGGCCATCCAGCTCAGCCCACTCCAACGTGGTAAACCATGGGTATGACTGTGGGAATATGCTTGTGTGACTGTGCATTCTTTTCTATTCCCAGTTTGATCATGCACTGGATTAATGACCAAAGCTGAAGAAAAACAATAGAAGAGAAGCAGTGTAAAACATGAAACAAAATCCATCTGGCTGTTCCCCACAGGCAGCAACTGGAAGGCATGGAAGGCCATTAGAGGTTATAAGAAAACTCCCTCGAAGGGTCCATTGAGGCTCCTGCAGTGGAATCTTTTTATGTGCTTCTAGTATTGCCATGCTGGAGTCACCTAGTGCAATCATCCTTTAATCGCTACTGTATCACGGGAATCTAATCACGACTGTTAATCTAATCATTGTTCTGAGGAGGTGACATGAATTCCACCTGCTATAATCCAATTCCTGACACATTTCCTGAAGAAACACCAATGCCTTTGGGAAACAACAACTATCCTTTTATGTGGGCTAATTTTACACTCTCATCTTGTCAGGGATGAGGCAGAAATGTTGGCTGGCGAGTGCGCCAAAGAAGGAAACAGCCGTTAACTCCCACACCCGTGCCTATCCCACTGATTGCATTTTTCTTCAGAAATGACCCCTACTAACCCGGCACAAATGACTGGACACTGAGGGCCAAACACTGGGCTGCATTCTCCCAGTGCGGCATTGCCAAATCCCCCCGACTTACACCATGCCCTGCATTCTCAACAGCCTGGGCAAGGAATCCATTCAGGGCTCGTCTTTGCTGGTCGTAAAGGGCGACTCACTCATCCATGAAAAACACATTAGAAATACTTACACTTGCCATAAATGCCCATAATCCAGGCAATCGTTCATGCTTTATAATGCTGTTCCCAGCAACATGGGGAACGCTGAAGGACTCCGATAGGAAAAACAAAAGATAAATGACGTACCCTGGCCTTTTCTAATCCGTCAATTTCTTTTTGGAGCCTTTTGTCCTTCATGCCAAGCGCGGCTTCAATTCGCGTGGGCCAGAGAGCCTTGGACAGAAGTTGAACTTCACGAGGGGCACTTACTGTTGACCTTTACCCAGAAACCCTTTGACTGAAAAGTTTTTTTTTCCCAGAGTGATGTCTCTATTTTCCCACACCAAGGCCTCATCTCGTGGAGGAAATGCCTCTGTTGGACATCTCTGCATCAGTCTATCGCAAATTACCTGAAGATGTCAGGATGCATTAAGGAAACAGCTAATACACAAGTCTATAAAACCGTTTACCAGTGTTACCCCCCAATCTTTCTGGCTTGCTGCCATCCTTGTGGAGGGTCTCCATTATGCTGGGTAAGTGCGGTGGACTGGTACAATAAGCGTCCAGACAGTGGGCAGCAAAACCAGGAGACTTAAGGCCTCATTGTAATGGGAGCTGGTTAAATACCAGCACGTCATTAATCCCCCCCACACACTGATTCACACAAACTGGGTCCTCACAAGTGCAAAGGAAACATACACGTACCCACACATGTTGTCAACACACCCTGCGTTGTGTTCCAGCTCCCAGGCCATTCACAACTGTTAGGCCCAATAGCGGCCCTTGTCTGGCTGAATGTGTTATGCGGGACAGTCGCTACGTATAGCCTTCCCCAGTACAGTTGTCTTTTGTCAGGGATGTGAATTGTCCTTTATAACCGTTCAGACTCCCTCCTACCTCCCTGGCCGGACGGGCTAACCACGGCTATCCCAATAAAACCAAGATTATTATTGTAAGGTAATGTATGGGCTACTGACTTTATATGGTCCCCCTCCAGCACAGAGAGAGAGGCGGGAAAGGGAAGGAAAGGGAAGGCAAGGGAAGGAAAGGGAAGGCAAGGAAAGTCAAGGTCAGAAAGCGCTCCACGTCTCCAAAAAGGGCAGGATATTCTGAAACTGTCAATGAAGCCCTTTTCTGCTAGAAGGAAAAATAAACAAGCCGGCTGTGTTCCCTTTTCTCCCTGGCTCAAGGCTGACGTAGAACACTGCACTAGTTTACTCAAAGTCAAACTTTGAACAGCTCTCACCCTCATCACCCCAGCTCCCCCCTCACCCCAACCCACGTCTGACATTCTGGTGGAAAGGTTGTTTTTTTTAACGTTATCTCTAAAGTGCTTCTACTACTCGAGTGGTCAGACTTCCGCTTAAAAGCTCCTAGCCTAGCACTAACTGTTGTTAGCAGCACCCACCCTGTTACATGCTAGCCAGGTTGGGGGGGGGGGCCCTACAAGCCCTACCCTGTGATGTGATGCAGGGTAGGGCTTGTTTGGCATCCCTGGTGAAATCCAGGGGAGAGAACATACTCGCCGGGGCATTAGAGAGGAAAGGGAGCACTACAGAGGAGGGGGGAGGGTTGGGCTGCTGTATCAGCATGTGTGCAGTAATGTGATAGTAGGGCCTGGCTACACAAAGAAAACACAACTGGCTCTAAACCCCCAACCCCCCTAGTCCAGGCCCTGAGGCAGGGTGTGGGCGAGCTTAGGTGAGGTGCAGGGAGGCTGGGTAACAACTCTGCAGTAATAATTACCTTCCCCAGAGCCCAGCACTGTACCACCACCATCACCACAGGGTTGGATGGAAGCTAGGGAGGGGCCTCTTGTGTGTTTGGGGAGGCAAGGGGCACAAAGGTGAAGGTGGTTTAATCTAGCTAGCTGCTGCGGCTGCTGCTGTGGGGTAGTAGCACGGGTAGATCAGCCCAGAGCAGATGTGTTTAACTTGGCTGAGGAAATGGGAGAGGGGGTTGTGGGTGTGTCAGTGGGTGTGTGTGTGTGTGTGTGTGCCTACATGCAAGTGTAGGGTAGTAATACTATTTTCCCTCTTTTTTTAAATGGCAGGCTGTTGTCATCCATTCACTTCCTGATTTAGACTGAACTGCCCAGGTGGTCCCCTGGGGTAGTATGTACTACCAACCAGGCTCAGCTTTCCCAGGTGACACACACACACACACACACACACACACACACACACACACACACACACACACACACACACACACACACACA
>JAOPJO010000134.1:7420782-7433118 GCA_027123675.1 Molva macrophthalma | reverse complement strand
TATATAGATTGAGAGGGACATTACGCTAAGTGGCTCAGCGGTACTGTAAAATGAGAGGACAGCCCAGATGTGAAGGTGAAGTCCGATTTAAACAGATGTACAGATGAGTGTGTGTGTTGGGGTGGGGGGAGAGCGCGCGAGAGAGAGAGAACAAGAAAAAAATGGGGGGGGGGGGGGAATAAAAGCAGAGAGTGAGGTGCACAAAGATTTTGTTGAGCTACTGAGAGATATGTCCTTTCTAGGCTGGTGTCTGTGCGTGTGTGCGTGTGTTTGTGCAGGCAAGCTTTGCCTTTTTCTGGGGAACGAAAGGCTCTCTTGGCTTTTAAAGCCATTAGTGGCACTGCAAAGCAAGGACAAGACTTTGTTTTTTTTTGCAAATGCCATCCCAAAAGTAAATAAAACTGAAAAACTACTCTGAAACAAGAACTGCAGTTATCGGTGAGTGGAAAAAAAAAGGGATTTGGTCTTATTTATAATGTATGTGTTTCTGTGGAGTAAAGGGGAAATTCATCCTCTGCCGTTCACTTTTTAATTGTGTTGTTAACTTGGCCCTTTACAGTGCATAAAATCTGTCCGACACTCAGCCTCTTTCTGGGGCCTGTCTCGGGACGAGGACGGGGATTAGGACTGCCTGCCGGTAAACCTCACACTCCTACGGGGGGATAGAGGGGGTTCAAATTCAGCCCCTGGCTCACTCATCTGGCCATGTTAAAAAAATGATGAAACCTACACAGTGAGTGTGTTGTAACCTCGCTTGGAGAAGCACACTGAAATTTGAAAATTAAAGTGTTGGTTTGGGGAGTCACGCTAATTACTCATGCGCTGTATAACTCCACCGGCAGTGCAAAGCGACTATAACATAATAACTACTGACTGCACGTCCCCGCTACAGGTCTATAATGACATCATCAGGTTTGGTGGCCCAATAGTAGGTTGCTGTTAAAGTCATCGTCGTCCTGGCTCTCCTCCCATGTCTCGATTGGACAAAATCCGATTAGGATTAGGGGGTGTCCGTGATTATGCATGGCTGAATCTAATTCCTCAGGCCAGACCCATCGTCGACTGATCGGCGAAACATATATCATGTATCATTTTATATATGCGGCTCGATGATGCTTAATTTTTTATGACTTTTAAAATGCTTGAAAATAATCCATTGGCTTTCAGGGTTTCCCACAGCTGTCTATAGGTGAGGCACAGCACCTCCACTCAATGGCCGTACGCCTCTAAAAACAAACGTGAGCTTTTTTACAATATGACGATAATGTGCGTGTCCGCATCATGCCAGCATCTGCATTCAATGTGATAGAAAATATAGCCTACTATTAGCCTAGCATACTATAATATAGGCAAATATATTATACCGTAGTTAATATGATACATCCAGGAAATCAAACAGTGGCCGGTCTCTGTTGAGACGGAGAGCTCTGATTATGCATGGTATTCACATCCGATCAAGACAAAACCCCCATGGAAAGACAGCATGAGGAGGCGTTTGACTTATTAAAAATGTAAAAAACATGGGACGCATCTCAGCGTATATAACAAACGCAGCACCTTTCAATATAGCAGAACAGCGAAAATGCACTACAGAGTACTGGACGGAGAGAATAATTTTCACCAGGACGAGAGGTATGTTATGACAGCTGTTGTCGTGACATTTTTGGATCATCTTTAAAATGCTGGTTTCAAAATGCTTCCAAACTTTAGTTTTTTTACCTGACATTGTGTAACCTCCTACATCGAAAAGAGAATGATTGGATAGTACCACTGCCATTACAGAAATGGGATATCAAACTAACAATAAGGACATTTATTGAAAGCAAAGCAGCAAATTGCACACAGAAGACTAAGTCAATCTCGTTCACCCCCACAAAAAAAACATTGTATAACTAAAAGGCTTTTCCTTCCAGAAGCCAAGCAATGCTGCGGTATCACTTATTTAGCACCCCCAACCTCCCAACGGAGTGTCCTGCTGTTACACACACACAATTATCCCAACATGAAGATTCAACTATTAAAGACATCAATTTAATGTCTTTCCTTCGCAGATTCAAATCGTCAAAGATTCAAGGTCACCCCTTAGGATTATCAAAATCAAACTGGTGAAATAAAAGTATGAGTTTTAAGAGGCAGACAAGATCCACTGTGAGCTTTAACTACTACATATAACACACTTTTACTCCTTTAGCAGATGCTTCTCAAATTAACTACAGCGCTGTTTTTGTTTTTTTAGATACATGCGATACCTGAGATACATTCCATTTAAGGGGCTATCGTGACCAGATTTCTGAAATAAATGAAAGGGGACATGTTAACACATTGCCTATTCTTAACATGGTAAATGAACAATTGTTGAAAAGGTACCCATTCCCAATGGGTACCATGATGTGTTTTAAGCTTTGATAAACCACCCAAAAACAAATCAAAGTGGAGCAACATGGAGCACCAGAGTCATGTATTATTGTCTGCAAACCTTACAAAAAAAACGTCTTTCAACAACACTCCCCTGTGTCCTTGTCTGGAGTGTGTATCATGCACATTGCTACACTGGCGCCCGATGTGGGGCCTCTCCAGATCAACAAAGGACACAGAAGGGCTGTCCGGGGACGCACTGGGTCCCCAGCAGCGGCGACGGGCAGCCACCACCCAGCACCAGCCGTTTCCACAACGGCGCGGTGGAGCCCGACATAGGACGGGGGAGACAGCAGAGCAACCGCCACAGGCAACTGTCTGCGGCTAGCCGCCCCTGGGACCAGCCTAGAGCAGACCGGGCCTAGCCACACCTCTGCCAGGCAGCACATCAGCCCAAGGCCCCATGCTCCACCAGGGAGATGGGGAAAGGCCCCGTCGCCCTGGGAGAGGGTGGCCCTACCAAGGGCTGTTTCGGGTCCTCTGAGGAGCTACCACCGCAGACCAGTCACCTAGGTGGAGTGTGGCAGTCACCTAGGTGGCGTGTAGCATGCACATTGCTACACTAATCAAATAGGGAATCGTTCTACATTGTATCGATAGCCAATTTCATGGATGATTGAGCTGATTGATAGACCCACACGTAGCAAGGTCACGTCACAGCTATCAGATAGACCCGAAACTAATAACCAACTGTCGTGAAATTAATATTCATGAGCAAGCTAGAATCTACGCCATTTAAAAATCGATTAAAATGTTTTTTAAATCTTATTTTTTAAAAAGGGGGACATTTCCGGGGACAGCTCCAGTCGGGGACAGACCCCCGGCAAACGGGGACGCCTGGTCACCCTAGGTATCTTGCTCTAGGATTCATCATCTATCCACTGCTAGTCTCAGACTTTAGATTAATATCTAAAGTCTGAAGGCAGACGAGTACAAAACTGGGTTTTACTTTCTCTAGCTTTACACTTGCTTCCAACATCATGTTGCTGGAGGTAAGGATCTGTAAGCATGTAATTTGCGAACACAAACTCTGAAATTTTCTGAAAGCTTTATCCATTCGCCCGACAGTTTTCTTCGTTAGAATATCTCCGTAACAAAAGAGGAAACAAGACGTAACTCCGCCCCTTTCAGTTTCTGGTTCACAGCCCGGATTCTATGCTTGTCTCCCCCCAGAAGTTCTGCTATAACATAGTAGGCCTGCTGGATACGAGATTAAGCCGCTGCTAATCTTTATCTACCCTCCTGTCCAAGCCCTTGTGTCTGACACCCCCTCCTCCCCCTCCCCTAAACGCTGGTTTTCCTTCAGTCCAGAGAAGTGATCACACCAACCACTGCTCATAAAAAAATGCTTGACAGGCTGAACTCCAATTCCAAGGGTATCTATTAAATGTGAATGTAATGCCAGCTCAATGCTCCACTGGAATTCCTAAATATCTTAAGACTATTCAATCAAACAGGACATTTTAGGCATTCAACTACCATCAAAAAGGTTCTATAGGTCCGATGCCCAATATCCTCAGCAAACTTGAGCTCCACCCCCTAGCTGCACTGTAATGGCTGGTCTCTGTATTTACTGTCTAACCGATACCGGCTCCATAATGACAAGCACCTTTATGCACTGTCCAACCCTTACTCCACAGTGAACTGTATCAGTTTATTGCGAGTCACTTTGGGTAAAAGCATCTCCTAAATGTTTAGTGTTACTATATACAACCCTGAGAATATGATCTACCTAAAGCCTGGCACTCTGATTCTATTATTTGCTGTAAGTGTACTACATCGGATCACACAAAGGATTGCACAGAGTGCATTTGTCCATTGTGCAAGAAAAGGAGTGATAGCATTTTAGCAGTTTTTGACCACATTGGCTGCATAGCGTATGTGAGGGTTGGCATGTAACAAACTATTTACATGCCATATGCATTACCATAAACACAATAGCACCCAGACTGAAAGAGATGTCATGTTGTTGTACTCTGATTACAGAATGCTTGGGTGATTACAGCGGAAGTACATCTAGATGTGACTTGAAATTGTTGAATGCCGGTTTTATCCTTTTGTGGGCACAATTGTGGGAGAATTGTGGGAGAATTGTGGGAGAACTAAACTGTTGGGGGTTGGCTCTGTTCTTTCTTTGCATTTCAATCACTGCACCTTTTGTATTTCCGAACTAGGTTATGTTGTTCTCAAAAAGACTTTCGATATAGTGCTTGTCGACATTTTAGTGTCTTTTCTGCTTTTTTTCCCCCCGATTTGACAGTTGAGACAGTGGTTTAAAAAAATCATAAGACATAACCTTCAGTCTGCCTGATGTTTGAGAGTTCCCGCTTATTTCCTCTCTCCAGCCAGAGCCTCATGTACAACCCCTTGCCCCCCCGAGGAATATCAAGAACTAGCACAGTCCCAGAGAGAGAGAAATACATTCAGCGAATTGCTATGTCTGAGTGTGCATGTGTGCGTGTGCTCTAGTGCATGCGCGTCAACGCGCGAGCGTGTGTGGGTGGGTGTGCATCGCGTCTGCTCGGCCGTGAGCCCTCTTGCTTATTTGTGTGTGTGTGTGTGTGTGTGTGTGTGTGTGTGTGTATGAATACATCAGTGGGCTGCAACGAGCAGAGGAATGTAGCGGGTGTCATTGGGTGACGCGGCTGATTAATATCTCGGCAGCCCTGCGAGACATCCCTCTACCGGCATCCCCCGGCAGCAACACGCAGACCCATGATAGATGCACTTAAGCTAATGGGCCGCTCTTCTGATGGATTCCGACTTGCTGGCACCAATGCAGGATCACGCATGATCATTTAACACCACGGCATTTATCTACCTTTCTCTCTCCCCCCCTCCCCCCCGCCGCCTTCGCTGCTTGGAGAGTAGTGTGCTAGTATATGAAGTCACATAGAAATAGACACACACATACGTGCATGCGAGTTTATGTGCACTCACACACATTAACAAACATTCACACATACACACACACACACACACAAATAAAGAAAACATGCACACACACATATACATACACATACAACAAAAATACACATACAACAACAACACAAACATTCACTCTCTTACACACACATACGCAAAGTCATATGAATTGTGTTTTTTTTTTACACACAAACACACAAACACACACACAACCACACACACACACACACACAGGCAGGCCCCCTAAGAAAGTGGTGAGCAGCTACTCAGGGTCTAGGAGCCAATCAGGGGCTGCCAGTGTGACTAATAGCCACCAGAGGAGCCATAAAAGGACCCCAGAGTCAGACTATCAGAGGTCAGCCTCATGGTTCTCCAGCCAGTGATCACAGCCCAGATCTAGGTGGGATAAAACTATTAAGCTCTGTCCCCCCCTGAGGGAATCTGGTGGCCTGGCCGTCTCCAGTCGTTTAGCAGACCCTTATCTGAAACCACTTGAAATGAATTCAGATACATGTCATTTATGAGCAACAAGGGGTCATGTATCTTGCACAAGGATCCCTACAGGGAGACTGCGGACATCGGGGGGTTCGAACAGAGTACCTTTCAGCTGGGAGGTAAACACCCTAACAACTAGACCATCTTGGCTGCTACTATCCTCTCCCTCCCCAGCAAGGGTTTTCCTCTACCCAGAGACTCTACAGTCCAGACATGTATCGGATGCCAGTGTGGTCCGGTGACTCGAAACCAACCACCCGCTGCTTTCTTTACAGGTTGCCACTCTGTCACTGCGTCCAATTAGGACAAACACCTACTAGGTAACTGTAAAAAAAAATCTAAAAAGTATGGAAGTATCTGCTTCTGTGTGTTATCTTAATCAGTTAACACATTCAGGTGGATTCTTCCCCATACGATTCACTCCATCTTTTATGCTTTATGATACAAATGTATTGATGTCTAACATTACTTTATGCTCTCGCCCAATTCATTCAACTGCGGATGTTGATGTTTAGCCATTAAATATTGTAATTGATTAACCGTCTCCACAGATTCAGGATGAGAATAAAACCTTGGTTAAAAAAAAACATTCGTTTTGATCACAGTAAGACTCCTGTTTTGCTGTGAAATCATCGCCTTAACAATGGTGCTATAATGATTTATTGTAGGTCTTAAAATAAATAACATTTTCACAGATGCTTCTAATGACAGGAGAAAAGATGCACCTTGAAGATTTAAAATACATTAATGGGTCTTCAATGCTCTTTAAAGAGCCATTTTGTTCTAAGCTTTTAGCCTTGTCGCGTTCCCTTAACTGCTAATAATTGCTGGCTTTAATGACACTCTCAAACAAGAAAAGCAAACAAGTACAATCAGAGCGAGGGGAAAGACTTAATACAGCAAGCCAACTTATTCAGTCACATTTTATTTTTATTGTAGGACTGCAATTCATTATCTTTAATGTATCAGTGAATCACATAGTTAGGTCTACAGTAGCTAGAATAATAGTATAGAAAACAAATAAATTCATGTCACGGTTACAATAATGTGCAGATAAAACATTTTGTAATACTGCCTTCACATTTTCGATCTTGCAAAAGATGTGGCTATTTCAATACTACTCCAGTGGAACCTCTCCTGCCAGCCCAGAGAACCAGCTGTGGGCTGCTTTTAATTCAAAGACACCCGGGGTGACATGCAGCAGTATGCATCGCATCGTGGGGAGGAAATCCCAGCACAGCAGCAACCGAGAGAGAGAGAGATATGACTGGTGGCATGTGAGTAAGCGGGGTATTTGCTGATCAGAGGATCAGAGGACGGCAGGAGATGACAGCAGGGCCTCGGAGGATGATTAGACAGAAACTATAAGCCAATTGGGGAGCAGGATCCAGGCCAGAACGGCATGGAGGCATGGAGAGAGAGAGAGATATATTTTTTTTGATATTTAGAGAGAGAGAGAGAGAGAGAGAGAGAGAGAGAGAGAAATATGTATTATAATATCAACTTTATAAGAGACAAAAGGAATAAACCAGGGATAGAATGGAGGGACAGATGGGGATGTAGGATCAGATAAACAGCATTAGGGGGCCAGAGAGAGAGAGAGAGAGGTGTAGAGACAACAAAACAAAGAGAGAAAAGAATACAATGACCAGTGAGGATTGTGGAAAAAATTGATGAAAGATACACAAAAGAAGCCAGAGGGAAACAGAGAAGAGGTGTGGAGAACCAGGGTGAGATAGAGAGGGAAAGACAGGGGAAAAGAGAGAGAGAGAAAGAGAGAGAGAACAGACTGCAAACAGGGAAAAGAAGACCAATGTGTTGTATCATCGTTCAGCCCTCCGCCTGCCGATCGATTGCTGCATCACATTCCCTGAGCAACAGTGGTCACGGCACTAAATGTCTTTTTGACACGCCTGTATGCCCTCCAACGCTTCTACGTCCTCCAACACTTCTATGTCGCTATGTTCTCCCTAGATATGACCACAGGCTGAGGGGAGGGATTACAGAGTCTTGCTTTAGAAGATGAAGACGCTCCCATCTGCCACAACACCAGCAGGGGGGCCAATGTTAGGGGCAGTTATCCTGCCGGGGGGTTTGGGGTTTGGGTGTGTGTGTGTGTGTGTGTGATGAGATGGCATAGTGTGTGTGTGTGTGTGTGTGTGTGTGTGTGTGTGATGAGATGGCATAGTGTGTGTGTGTTTGTGTTTGTGTGTGTGTGTGTGTGTGATGAGATGGCGTAGTGTGTGTGTGTGTGTGTGTATGTTCATGTGTGTGTGTGTGTGTGTGTGTGTGTGTGTGTGTGTGTGGGTAGGCGTGGGAGTGTGTGTGTGTGTGACGTGATGGCATAGTGTGTGTGTCTGTGTGCGTGTGTTCATGTGTGTGTGTGCATGTAGGTGTATGGGTGTGTGTGTCTGTGTGTGCATGTGTAAATGTGTGTGTGTGTGTGTGTGTGTGTGTTCGTCAGTGGATGGCAGAGGGTATGGGTGTACTTTGTAGGATCAAGGCACATGAACACGTAACAAGCACAACATGGAGCCAAGCCCGGTGGGCTACAACACATTTTGATATGCTTCCAGAATGTCATCTGCTTAATGTCTACCCCCAACACCCCAACCAGCCTCTGTCCGTAATGATTTCAATTAGTGCTTCCTAAACCTCAAATCAAATGGCTTAATTACCCTGAATGACCCTGACTGACTCCCTCACACGTTCCATGTCGTCCGGGCTATCGTGTGATGTCATGCCTGCAGCTCCGTGTCTCGCCAATGAACATTAATGACCAAGTAAGAGACATTTCACCATGTCATCCTATGCAAGTCATAAGGCGATGTAACAGCCAGGGTGTGTAAGAACGAGATGAGATGACAATACATTTGTAATTAAATGTTAAATGTCAACACTCACAAATTGAGGCAATTAGCGATATCATAAGTAAGTAAATCATAAGTAATAAAATCATAAATTAAAAGTTGAGTTAGATAAGTTAGTTCAAAATCAAGCCTCTGGTGACTTCACAGATTCTTACAAAAAAAGAAAGAAAAAGAAAACGAAATCTCCCAAAATACGATGACATCTTGCATTAACAGCTGGGCTGCGATCCATTCCAAGCGCGACAGACCGTCTGTGAAGTCCCACAAGAAACATTTACTGTCATTTGGGTCCAAGTGGAACGAATCTTAAAAATAAATTAAGCCGTGTCCCCTTACGCCCATGCAAAGACACGAAAACGCCGCCATTTGTGTGGGAGAGACGGCAGAATCAATGGAGGACAATTTCCATAGTGCTGCTTCAATTTAAAGGAGGCAAGTGGATAATCAATTACTGCAAATGAAGCCTGAATAAAACACGGAAGGAGTGATTGGCCGGAAGCAAACTAACAGAGAGATTTAGCCGAGCGCCAAGTCAACCCTACTGGTGGACGGTCCATTCCTCTTGCACGGCTCCTGCCAGGGAAATGGACAGCCTGTGCCATTTCAAAAGGTTAGCACATTCTGCAAGACACTCAGAAAAACCCCCTACACACAAATAACTAACTGCAGAGACAAATACAAGTCTGCGAAGCACTGAACAAGAGAGGATGCAGGGAGGCAGTACACACAAGCTTATCGTTTATACATGTTTTGGTAAAAATGGGATTCCCTGACCTGATTAACATGGACACGTTGTTTTATGTTTTGTTATCTAATTGTAGCACTTTTTGAGTATTGAAAAATGCATTAAAAAAAAAAAGAGCTGATTGCTATACTAATCCTTACGAATGCAGGCACACACGTGTTTTAGTGGTGCTTTCAGCTGTGAGCGCTAAAAGCAAATCAATAAAAAACAACATCTAAATAATAGCTGCTATGGAGACAACATTAATAGAAGACGGCTGAAAAGCAGCACCTCTATCTCTTGGAAAAGTTTAATGGGAGATCACAGCAAACATTCAAACAGAACTTTCCTTTCATTGAAGAAAATATGACGTTGAATACCAGTGTGGATTTTTATAACGATGGAATGACCTTCTGTATACTTTAAGACCAAATCATCTCTGAGCAAGCCAGAAAAGACAAAAACAAATCATAGCAGAACTAATTGTAACTGGATGGAAGAAAAGTAAGCAATTTAAATAAAATAAATATTCACAAATATGGAAATACTAATAATACATTTTTTAATGTTAACAAGTATTAGTCTTGAATGTCAAACAAAACAAATATTAATATGGATAGAATAAAATACATTTCAGTTGTTTATTTGTAGCTCATACACTCTCTCCCCCCCCCCCCCAACACACACACACACACTCTTTTTTCCCAGACAATCTTTGCAGCAGTGTGGGCCACTCTCCGTCTGGAATGGCTAACTGCCTTTGTTCCCATAATGCACTGCTGATGGTTATGACCTGCCCCATCACCCAGACAGGACACAGGGCCCTGAGGAAGTGTGTGTGTGTGTGTATGTGTATGTGTGTGTGTGTTTGTAAAATAAGTGTTATAGTATGTGTGTGTCTGTGTATGTGTGTGAGAGAGAGAAAGTGTGATATTGTGCTGTCTAACATGGTTTATTGTGTGTGTGTGTGTGTGTGTGTGTGTGTGTGTGTGTGGACGACTGTTAGCATGCTGTGCCATTCTGTTTCTTTTGTGTTTTTCTCAATATATGCGTGTGTGTGTGTGTGTGTGTGTGTTGCCTCACCAGCGCTACTCCTGCTGTATGACATCACCAGCAAGTCATCCTTTGACAACATCAGGGTGAGCCACATCTCGCAATAACGCCTCTTTGAAGCCACTTCCTGTTCCTCTGACCCGGCCACACACGCACGCACGCACGCACGCACGCACGCACACACACACACACACACACACACGCACGCGTAAACACAGAAAGGGCTGTTCTCCTTGAAGTAATACGATAGAAGCAGGACAATAACACTAATGACACAGGAGCAGCAGAAAATGTGTTTGTGTGCACGGTTTAATAAAGAGCGGCTTCTTTGAGTCATGTCTGTCTACAGATCTTATTTTTATAAGATCTGTATTTTTTATTTTTTATTATTTTTTCTCATCTCACAAACTCATGTACACACATACGCCGACACACACTCACACGCACACACACACTCACTCACGCACACACACACACACGCACACACACACACACACACACGCACACGCACACGCACACGCACACGCACACACACACACACACACTCACTCACTCACTCACTCACACGCACACGCACACGCACACTCACACAAGCACTGAATCTGGTGTGTATCTGTCCTTTAATCGAAGGCCTGGCTGACTGAAATACACGAGTACGCTCAGAAGGATGTGGTCATCATGTTGCTCGGCAACAAGGTGAGCAAAGCTTCCTTTTAAAAAGATTTGTGTGATAAGTGCCCTCCCCCTCCCCCCCCTCTTCCTCCCCCTCCTCTTTGCACACATTCTTATCACACTCACACAGATGTACTCAGAGCATACTTAACTGAAGCTCACACACACACACACACACACACACACACACACACACACGCAGACACAAACACTCACACTCACACAGATGTACTCAGAGCATACTTAACTGAAGCTCTGCAAGCACACACACACACACACACACACACACACACACACTTACATGCACATGCAGAGGACCACACAAGCTTTCTTACAATCTTCCCCAAAACTGCCACTTTAATCTATCTCTCAGCTCTATAGAGTTTAAACATAATTCCCAGGTCCGGATTAATCCCACCTCAAATAATCCAATTCAGGATATGCGCTTATAAAACTCCAAAACATCCTCCTTCATTTATTCATTTAAAAACATTCAAATGCAATACTATCAGGTGTTTTTCTTTTAGGTTCCTTGGTGTTATGTTGTTCCTTCTAATGACTGACATCTTCAGCGTCACATGACTGATGGCTCCCCCTGGTGGTGTGGGGAGGACTAGGCTGAAGCCGGGGTCAAAGGTCATGGACAGCAGCATCACCAGCCCATAGATTGTAGAACATGTGGACGTGGAGTCTGACCTCTTTGAGGGTGTGGCTCTGCCCTTTTAGGGGTTCTCCATTGTTTGTAACCAAGCAGCGGAAATTGCCCATATTTGTCCCATTGTGGGAGGGGCTTGATGGCTGCCTTGCACTAGGCTATGGCTGAAACTCATTCATATTCAACCCTTAACAGCTTTTTACAAAATATGACTGTCAAACAGGTTCTGCAGAATACATGTTAAAAGATGAACTAGGCTTACATTTGAGGCGATATAGCTGGTGATCTCCACTGGCAGCGCAGCAACAACATCCTTGATAAGGACTCTGTGCCGAATAATTGGTTTGTTTGTTTACTTCAAACACAAAAACGGATCTGTACTTGTGTATTGTGTGAAAAGTAATCCATGAAAAGCCTCAGCGTGAACTCCACACCTTCCAAGTTGCTTTGAACACGACATGCCGAACGCTCAGAAGCACTTGGCAGTTGGGAAGAAGCGGTGCTGCTCCAGCAGAGCGGGCTGACCG
>JAOPJO010000134.1:7244673-7255651 GCA_027123675.1 Molva macrophthalma | reverse complement strand
GTGTGTGTGTGTGTGTGTGTGTGTGTGTGTGTGTGTGTGTGTGTGTGTGTGTGTGTGTGTGTGTGTGAGAGTGACTTATCGCGAAAAAAATAAAAAAATGAAAAAATGAAAAGTTTAATGAGGCAAATCGGCCCAACAAAAACGATGACTACACACAGGACTTTGCATTCCCAAATCTATGAAAATATTTAGTTTCCTTAAATAATTAAGAAAAAGTTAAAGTTAATAATTAAAAAAGTATTAATTGTTCCTTTTTTAATAATTATAATTAAATAATTATCATGTATTCATTGAATTGGGCCTATTAGATAGTAAATCATTTTATAAATGCAATTTTTACACAAACGAATATTCTTAATGGTCGTTGTTTGTTTTGGAAATATAAGTGCATAAAGACTATTTATAGTGCCGACCTGTACATTTTACAGTACAGTATGTCAAGTTATGTCCAAAATTGAGAAACAAGTAGGCCTAGGCTAGATCTATGCCTATAATATGCGTTGATAATAGGCTATTAAATATTTTCACATTTAGGCCTAGTCAAGCCGTCAAATGTCCATGTAAACATCTATAATTTATAAGGCATGTTCGTTCTTTAATAAAAACATATTTTTGTTTTTAGCACCGGAATCTTTTTTTATAGCCTGCCTTGATTCTACTTATGTCACTCCGACACATCTCTGATGAGATCCCTGATGGGATCCGTATACGATCATCCATAATTTCTTTCATATTCTAAAAATAAGAAAAGTCACATTTACCCCACCTAAAAGTTAAAAATACTGATTCATCAGCTTTTTCTTCCCAGATGGCGTCCTATGGGACATGCCGACAGGGGCACTCAAAATAGTATAGTCTTAATAACTAGACCTATAGTCAACAATTATATATTACAATCATTATAAACCTGTTCGCTGTAGGCCTATGGTAAGGGAGCCAAGTCAACTGACAAATAAAATGTAGGCTAATTAATATATGCTTTCAATCAACAAAAATAAGAAGTCTAAACGTCGAACACCTGTAGTTCAGATACGTCCAGATAGGCTTACTAAAAGGCGCTATGTAGAGATTGTAATAGCCGACTCGTGACCTGTACAGCGACCTAAAAACAAATAGGAAACACATGCGCTCGTGGAAATCCCTCCACACGTCAGTGGGTATGCAGGAATAGCCCGCGTAAAAGTGGGGGAAATTAACGACAAAAAGGGTTCAGCACAACGTGGCCTATGTTCTAATTGGTGGCAAATGAGATACACGGGATAGAGAGTTATAAACGATCCATTCGACTTAACAAATATTAATGAAAACGAATACAAGGTCCTCTACGTTTCCCTTTTTATTATTGTCTGAAATGCTTGCTAGTATTGCATGTAAGATATTGGACTGCACCAAATGACCAATTCCCAGGCCTATTCATCCCAAAAAAGAGGCAGCCACTGTTGTCTTGACGTCCGCAGTGTCTCGTCTGTCCGCGCGGTGCCAGAGGAGGCCTTCCAGCGATGCCATCAGTCTCTTCCCATCTAAATCAACTCCTGTATTTTGTCAGTAGTCACCTGCGTATTTACAAAGGACGCTTCCGCCTCGACAAGGATTGAAAAGCGATCCGGTATCAATCAAACATCACCTCCATTACAAATAATAGAATAGACGCACTTGTTTTGAGATTAAGTAGTACTATAACGATCCCCCAGGCAGATTACCGCTGTAATAACGTTCAATAGCGTCGACGCGTGCAATTAAAGTAGACTATATATTATTGCTTTTGTCGCGTTTCATTTCACGCCTTGTTAATTATTCTGGTTTTGCAATGAAGTGAGTCTTTGAGTCGTTCTCTCTGTCAGTCTGGCCAAAATATGAGTCAAAACGTGCTGTATAGTGCGTGTGTTTGTGCAATTCACCTCCATTAGAAACATCCAAAACAACAGCCAATAGTTAATCATGTAAAGAGCACAGAAGTGCCAGCTGGTAACGAGTTTATCCATCCAGGACGCATGTAGTTGCAATCCCACCGGTGTAAATTAGATTAAATTATGCTCTATCGCAGTGCCTTCTGCCAAACACAACGTCCCTTACAGCTGATTAGTTATTCAACTAAATGTGATAACCATCACGACACTTTGGGCGCAAGAGGTCATGGTCCTTAGTGATGCCACGCGCGTTGATTTCTTTCCACTTTATGTGTTGAGTTCTCTTTTCCAATTACATTATGTTGTATCCCTTTTTCAAACATTAAAAATAACACAACCAACATATTTCTATGTATAGGTTAACATAGTATAAAATACATGTCTAATAGTTAAATATAATAATTAGCATAAAGTGCAATTTAATTTGTCCTGGCGCCAAGTGTGCTCCCTCCATAATATAGTTATGCTCGGAGTAATGATTATAAGAATAATGAACAACAATGAACCTCATTTCAGTGCATATTAATTGTATTTAATAAAAAAATATTAAGGCATAAAGTGGGTGGGGGCTCGGACGGTTGAATCGACGTGGGTGGGACGGATAAAGTTATAAAATAACAAGGTGTGAATCAATTATGAACTGTAACAGTAATATATCATTATAAATTGCTGTATAAATAAAAGACAGTCGAAAGATTTACGAGTAACAGTAGATTGACAGCACATATAGTTCCACAGAAACAATCGTGACGGCGTAGGTTTTTTTGGGGTAGGATCCCCAAAAAAAAACGAAACGGAGAAACAGCAACCCCCTACGTGTAATTTACAGTACAGTCTACAAGTATGAAGCGGACATTGACGTTTTTATTTTTTTTTTACTGAGCGGAATTCAAATGCTGCACTGGACATGATTGACAAGGCCTTATTCAAATAAAACATCCAGTGTAGAACGTAGACACTTTTTTTCCGAGTGGTGCCTGGGAGGCGTGGAGCTCTCACTTCTGACATTCTCTCCGCGGTAGCTTCTCCTCCAGGCACACGAGAGAACCGATATGACATCACCCGCCACCGACTGGGGGAAGAAGGCAAGCTCGTAGTGCGGATGAACAATGTTTTGATACTACAAGACGACGTGTTTGGACAGAACGAATTAATTCGTGAATAAGCGAAGTTTTCGATTTAGTCATGTCTTCAAAATAGCCGTGGGAATACGCGTTGCTTCGATAACACAGTAGCTGTAAAGTGGCCAAACTATAATACGTTGTACAGTGGCGGAATGTTCAACTCTTTCGGCGCATTTTCGTTTTCATTGTGCACAGCCTTGCCTCGCTTTCTGCGCGTACCGAGCGAATAGAAGGCGGAGGAGGGACGGCTTTACTCGAGGTGGTTTCTTGCCTATGGACGACAGCGGTCCCCTCTCTCCAAAGGCAAATGCTTTCAGTATTGCCTCTCTGATTTCAGCTGCAGAGCAAGCAAGACACTCGGCGTTTGACCAACAAGGAACTGGCCTGGACAAGCCAGAGCTGCACAACTGCAGTTCCTATAAAATGCACTACAGTACTGTCACCCGGGAAATGGAAGGTACGAACTCGCTCTTAATGATAACCTTGCGAAATAATTTGTTCGTTGGTAACCTTTCTTGATCTTGTTTTTTTATCATCTTAGCGCGTAAACTCAACCAGTAATAAAACAATACATCAAAAGTATACTTATCCGCGCAAAAACCCACAGACTATTCTAACCACACAGAAGCAAGCAGTGACTGAACGCATGAATGAAATTACTTTGAGGAAAACTTTACCCGCTTTGCGGTTCAGCAAAAAATGCAAACGTGCAAACCCTGAACTTCACAGTCTAAAAGACGTCCATCCACGCAAAGCAGACAAAAGAGCCGTATAGAGTCAACTTAATTTGGAGATTAGGAAATACATGAAAGGTGAAGCTATACGAGGAGGGTTTCCACGAGCACCCGTGCGTAATGTTTAAAACACAACAAAAAGACCTTTCCCCTCAGTGAAATGGATATCCGATACTATAGCCTATCATAACAAAAACATCAATACATAGTCCACTCAATACGGAACGCAGCGTGTTTGTTTGTTCATGCAAATCAATGTTTGTTTACCTTGTAAATAGTTTACTCTCCACTGTGCCAGCTATCCCGTCTATTGTTAACAGTGGCGATGGGGGCGATACCCTTATCCTAAAGTAAATGGGTGCCGGAAAGCCCATTAAAAAGGGGCGCACTTCACTGTCACTCAGTCCCGTCCCGTGGCGTGGAAAGCATATAGGCCCTACCTGCAGTTCCTTATCTAAATAGAAATAAGAACCGGTTTTATCGTAAAGGGGAGGCCCTCTGTGAGAGATAAGAGAGAAGGCTGGCTTGTAGTTTACCATATGTGAGAGGCGCAGTGCAGAGGCCGCGCGGAATAACTTTGGAGCGCAACCATCCGAGAATACAATCACGCGCATACGCTATCTTTTCCTTTATTTTTTTCATTCTGACAACAGCGTTTTGCTCAACATTTTTGCTATTATCGGATCGGCTGGCAGTTGATGCCTCACAGGATTAATGAACTATCGGGACGGGAACTTTAAAATAGAAATAGGTGCTTTGCGCCTATCATCTTCTTCTATACACAAACTGTATCCTGCACAATTCCAAATATTCTCTTTTTACTTGTTTGTGTGATATTCTAACGTTCAACGCATATAGTAAATCCAGTTTTTGGAATGATTTCAGCAATATCCAGTCCGTGGCTGACGCAGCTGTCCCATTTTTGCGATGTTGCAGCCTTCACGACGAGTAGCATAAGCAACTTGAACACGGCGGGGAGTTACCATCTCTCCCCCTCCCCTGGAGACCCATACAGCCAACATGAAGCTCACTTTGAGCCTTGCCCGGCGGCTCAGCACAACTACAACTACCCGGGCTCGAACCCCGGACAGGCGCAACCGAGCGACTCGGGGACATCCAACTGCTCCTCTTCGTCCTCCAACTCTACACCCAACAGCAAGTCCATAGTGAAAAAAAATCCTAAAGTGGCCAACATTAACGTTCAGCTGGAGATGAAAGCTTTATGGGACGAGTTTAATCAACTTGGAACGGAGATGATAGTTACCAAAGCTGGAAGGTAAGTAACTAAAAAAATAAAACACACACACACACACACACACACACACACACACACACACACACACACACACACACACACACACACGGTCACTCATTAAGCTCAGATAAAGTTTTATGCTAGACATGTACAGCTAAGATGCAGTGTTGAATTGTATGTTGAGTCAAAAATAACCCGAGGTTATGAAAGACTTCGTTTTTTATATAGAAATTGAAACTATATATAGAAACTAAATCGGGTTAAGTCAACATAGGCTACTTTGGGCTTATAGGCCTAGCGTTGACTGCGCTTCACAAAAATTGCACAAGAAAATTTTACAATGTGGGACTTTGAAATCAAGGTGTATATATGGGAGCATTTTTTTAATATTTGGTTTTGGACTATCTGGGATGCATGATTTATGTTTTCAATATTTGTGGGTCTGAGTCATTAGGGAACTTGATATTTTTAGGGAAGAACGTGGCTATTTAGGCCTAATTACAACCCTAAATTAAGTTCTTAGACGTTTATGAATAATTTAACTTTTATTTTTAAAGGCAGACTAAATTATTATATGATGAGGAACATGTGTTAATCTTTATGATTATGATTATTTATAAATATTATTGTTATTGTTATTATTATAATTGGATTTACGAGTGATAAAGGCCATACCCATATTATAATAGCGCAACAGGTCCGGTAGGCCTGCATAGGCTAACTGATAAAAGCGAATGTGTCTCAAAATAATACCGCAATATTTATCCTACAAAAGTCCAATATCCAATAGGCCTACCACTTATGTTACACATCCTTCTATTAACGGGAAGTTACACACATTTCGGCTTCGTTCTGACAGCAAAGGGTTAGATCTATTGCAGCTTTTAGAAAGCTAGGTAAGCGCAGAGAAGCACTTTATTGCTACTTTAGCTTCACCTATCCAAAACTGGCGCTTTGAATACAACTCCGCTGTTAATTGAGCGTTGATTTGAGGCTCCCTTTCACTGGAGCTCAACTTTCAGTGAAACTTTTCTTACGTTGGGTGAATATATAGAATACAGTCCTTCACATGCAGTGTGTGATTGTGCGCGTTTGTATACGTGTGTCCATGGAATGTATCAAACGGAAGACAAAGAATTAAAGGGAATTGCCAGAGGTTATATAAATGGAGCAAGACGGCCAGAAAAAGCAACAAATCTCTTTGGATATCATAGAACTTCAGCGATGCCCATGGGCCAACTGTGGCTATCTGTATTGCCTTAATAGCCTGCTATGATTGCATAGCGTTGTATGGCGTATACAAATCAAGTAGGTCTCGGCCTAATTCTGGTTTAATTAAAACAATACAATAAGGTTAACAGGCCTACATAGGCTTAGGAAAATGCATTTTCAAAATCTCTATTTAAAACATAGGCCTAATACATATAAACGCTGGTAAAAATATTGACACCGTTAACTTTCCATTTGTCTTCCCTATACAAGGCGAATGTTTCCAACTTTCCAAGTAAAAATATTTGGGATGGATCCAATGGCAGACTACATGCTCCTGATGGACTTTCTACCGGTAGACGACAAACGATACAGGTACTAATATACAGCCTATATTAAGCCTATAGCCCATCACGATGAAACATTTGCATATAATGACATTTAATTAATTTAATCGTTAAATCATCTACATAGGTTTTGCATGTTCAAATGTCTATTCGACTTTTGGTAAGTGTACACGAAGGGAAAATAATAATAAAATAAGTATTTCGATTTGGTTCTTCTTTTCTAGGTATGCTTTCCACAGCTCGTCGTGGTTAGTCGCCGGTAAAGCGGACCCCGCCACTCCCGGGAGAGTCCACTACCACCCTGACTCCCCTGCCAAAGGCGCACAGTGGATGAAGCAAATAGTCTCTTTCGATAAACTCAAACTCACCAACAACCTACTGGATGACAACGGCCATGTGAGTATACTGATAACTGTGATTTTAACATTATCATGAAATAAAAGCATTAAAAGAACTGCAGAATGCCCAAAGTTCTAATTGAAAATATATAAAAATATACAAGGAGTTATAATGCGTCTGAATATTAGTCTTTATATTTGAGATAACCTCACATTTGAAAGGTAAAACCCCCACAAAAGCCCACAGCAAAACAATGGCAGCAAGCCACTGGAAATATTTTACTAGTGGAAAATATTCGACATATATTTAGTCTTCTCGTTTCCCTCAAATAAAGATATATATAAGGACTGAGCCTATATGGCGATGAACTAAACTGCCAGCCAGCCTCCATGGACCATGTGAAATGATTATAGGCCTAGGCATTTAACTATAGTTAAAGTTATTTCAACCGTGTTAAATATGGAATCAAATGCATCGTTGTGTCTAATCTCCACGGCAATCAAACTGTTTTGTTAAACTTGACGTCTTCTTTCCCCGTGAAAAGCTAATAATAAAAAAATAAGTTGAAATGCACTTTAAGAATGCTGCGTAAAATGTATGTTGTAATATCAATAACTGTACTATAATATTGACCTACGTGTGACATTGGTTGTTTGCTGTTTTGTTAAAGATCATTCTAAACTCCATGCATCGATACCAGCCGAGGTTTCACGTCGTCTACGTGGATCCCCGCAAAGACAGTGAGAAATACGCCGAGGAAAATTATAAAACGTTCGTGTTCGAGGAAACGCGGTTCACAGCGGTAACGGCGTACCAGAATCACAGGGTAAGTTGCCACCGACCGCCCTTTGAAATAGGGAAATATTGGAAGTATTTTTTACAAACGGCTATGGAACTGACGTTTGAACGTGTAAACTTTCTATATTATTGGTAAAATATTATTAAAATGCCTGAATGAACTGCTGCATATACAATCATGTATTATAACGTAGAAATTAATATTATTGATATTATTAAGCAATAGGAATTCGACTGAAAATCGACCTAAATCTCAGTAGACCTAGGCCTCACTGTATACGATTTCTGCCATCCAGACTGTCATAAGAATAGGAATATCATAATAAAGGGTCCTGATGTTTTTGGCGTACGTTTGAAATAAATAAAGTACGCCTATTGTTGGGTCAAAGTAGGCCTATGAATTATGGAATATTAATGATTCTACCTTTTGGCTGCATAATATTAGAACCATCGCCATAAGCTACTGATGTCTGCGCACAGCTGTGCAGTTCTCTCTCTTTGTTTGGCATATTAATTATTTTGTGTAAACTCCGTATTTTATCTCTAATGACGGATTTAGCTCCGTATTTTACCTCTCTAAATCGGTCATTAGATTGTAGACGTTTAGTTATTTATCTGCCCTGGATACGAAGACACATGTCCTGTCACGTGTTTTTAAGTAAAACTAAAGACTATCACGGAAAAAATGCCAACTTTGCATAGGCGTACTGTAAAAAAAAGAAAAAGAAAAAAAAAATATATATATAATATGCCTATTCGTATTATACTATTTAAATAATATATTTTAAAATGATTTGATAACATGTATGTGCGATTTCATATTGACTGGTAAAGATTCTCTAAATGTAATTTTTAGCCATTCGTTTTGCATAAGGGGTGCATTACAAAAAACGCGGTTTTGATTTTATTAGGCCTATATTCAATTAAAAATATATATGAATGAACAGCAAGGCAACCCATTTTCTTCATTTTAATAAAATACATAAACACCAGAACCAATTAATAACAGCCCTTTATTAATATATCTTTCTAAGCATTGTCAACTGCAATCAGCAAATGATTAATGTGTACTCTAAATCAGTTTTAAATATGACACTATAAACATTACCATTACTCAGCAGTTTGCTATTTTCAAACACCATATGTGTTACTAAAAACACATTTCTCAAAACCAGCGAGTTCATTGTGAATAATTAATAATAAGGTCAACGTTACACTCAAATGCTGTGTGTAGGTTTCTAGGTCAAACTTAAGAGTTTTGTAAATGCTGGAGGCCTAAGACAAAATATCTGACTTTGGCCTTTTCTTTATGATTGCAGATCACACAGCTGAAGATAGCCAGCAATCCCTTCGCTAAGGGCTTCAGAGACTGTGACCCGGAGGACTGGTGAGCATTCTGAACTTACATTATAATAACAAACTTCAACTTTCACTTTCACTTTCAGTCATCACTTTTGCTTACAAATTATTTTTAAATTATGAGCAACTGAAGAATAAATAACTTTGTCTCAATCAACCCAGGGAATTTTCTTTCTTCTTAAATCAAGGCATGAAAAGCTAATTCAAACAAAAGTGATGGCTGCAATGGAAAAGGTACATACTGCAGGTTTAAAACAAATTAAACCCAAAAACCTAAATAGGTAACTGCCAGTGTAAATGTAGATGTGCTGACTTGGAGCAAATTGGGAATTTGTGTTTTGTGACAAAGTTTTGGGGGTCTCTGCAAGGTATGTCCACATGGGCAGAGATGGAAAAACACTTTAGAGGCTAGGCTATTAGCCTCTAAAGCCCCTTTAAATTGTGAAAATACATAGCATTTGGAATTACAAACAGGATATAGAAATGTGACAAAATTGTTTAGCAGTTTAATTGTCACAGAATAATGGGTATTTACTCATTTTACAGGCCAGCCATCCCATATTGCATACCTTGCATAGTATGCATGCATCTGCATTGATTTTGTTAATGTTTAAGTCTATTTGAGCTGTCAACGTTCATTATATGAAGAGTGAAACAATATCCTGTCTTTATGCTCCAGGCCCAGGAATCACAGGCCCGGCTCGCTGCCAATAATGAGTGCTTTTGCCAGAACGAGGAACCCAATGTCATCTCCCCCTCAGCAGAACGGCACAGAGAAAGGTCTGCACACACCGCTTGTTTTCTTTCAAATCCCGGGCTCACACTACTGGACCTGAGACACAGTCCCACTCAGTTTTTAGAAAGCTAATATCATTGTTTAAAATGGTGTATTTCAGCACCTCTAAGCTCTGTCTTATTGTTTTGGTTGTCAGACTTATTCTAGAGCAGTGTGACATCCACATTCATAAGGCAGGAACAGACAAGCTTAATGTTGAAAAAGTCGACAAACTCCCATTGCAAACAAAACGGGAATGCTGTGTGTCTCTCGTCTGACTCTCCTCTCCTGACTCTCCTCTCCTCTCCCGTGTGGTGCTCCGCAGACGACATTCGACGGGACTACGACCGCGACCCCACCGGCACGCCCATCCATGCCGACCCCGCCCACCAGCTAATGTCCCGGGTCCTGAGCCCGGCGCTGCCCGTGCCCGGGGGTCTGCACTCCGTCCCCCTCAGCGGCAGCCGACCCAGCCCCCCGCCGCCCCACGACCTGCGGGCCGACCCCCACCCGCTGTCCCCGGACACCCTACACCACCACCCGTACAAGTACCCCACCACGTACGAACACTACCTCGGCGCCAAGGCCCGCCCCTCGCCGTACCAGCTGCCAGGCATCCGGGGGCACACGTACCACCACCACCACCACATGAACCCCGCCACGGCCAACATGTACTCTGCCACGAGCGCACCGGCCAACTACGACTACGGGCCACGGTAATGTCGGTCGTGGCGTCTGTAGCATCTGGACTAGCTTCACCAGCACCCTGGAAATACAAACAAGATCAACACGACTCTCTGTCTGTATGTGCTATTGCAACATCTGGGGCATGTTCGTATCAACACTTCTCACTGGCTGGATATTAAGCCCCTCCTGTTGCCTCACCATTTATTAACCCCCCCCCCCACACACACACACACACACACACACACACACACACACA
Source organism: Molva macrophthalma (assembly GCA_027123675.1). Lineage (NCBI taxonomy): Eukaryota > Metazoa > Chordata > Actinopteri > Gadiformes > Lotidae > Molva > Molva macrophthalma. The sequence continues at coordinate 7,244,861 of JAOPJO010000134.1, read as the reverse complement.
CACACACACACACACAAAACAAACATGGACCCTGCCGTATTTATTTTTGTGATGATGAGGAGGATGATGATGATGATGCGTCTTCGCGTGAAGTATGGGCACGTCTCCAAGCACTTCTCAACACCCGCATTAAGGTTTGAGCCCCCCCCCCCCGCCCCCCGCGGCGGGGGGGGGGGGGGGGGGGGCGG
>JAOPJO010000134.1:7233138-7243330 GCA_027123675.1 Molva macrophthalma | reverse complement strand
GTGGTGATAATTATTTTATATCGGGCTGCTTTTTGCATGTCCTATACTATATTATTCATTGTTTGATTTTATTCTCAAACTTGATTCATGTAAAAAGACTTGCTCCAGTGGCACACGTTTCCGAGAAATTCAGACCATCAAGGCACATAAATAAAAGAGGAAAACATACATTTCCTCCGACCAAAAGAACATCATTCTTCACATGTAATTAATGGGACAGTTCTGTGATATTTTGGGAGGGGGGAAAAAAAGAAAACTACGTGTGGAGCGATTTCCATTCGAAGTTCTTTGAGGAATGCTTTGTTGTCAAGGTTAATCTCAATGGAAAAAAGCACCGTCTGCTTTGGGATTTGTAACTGTCACGGCACAGAAAGGAAACGTATCCTAATGATTCATTTCATAATGTATTTTTCTCTGCGAACACATTTGCCTTTGAGCGCCGAGGTAAAGAAAGGGATGCCGCCGCGCGTGCCTGACCTATGACTGTTAATGGCTTGTAAAGGTGTCAAAGGTTAAATAATGTTTCCACTTATTTAAGCCACGCCTAATTGGTTGTATGATTTTTTTGTTTTGGTTCCACCACCAACAACAGCCGAAGTCACGTGGGCTGGTCAGTGCCTACGATTAAATACGCTTTAATAACAGCACTTAAGCCTACAATAAGTAGCCTAAGTATTACCACGAAGTCACATATAAAATATTACACACTTTGTAGATATTTCTAAATTCGTAGAGGCTACAATGTGGGATTTTATTTTATTTTTCCTAAAAAGATTCAGGCGCCACTAAAGACCTTCTTATAGTTGCCTATATTTATATATATTGCCTATATATATTGCACAAATCCAACCTGCTGATGTTGTGAAGGTGTAGCTGAGACACGTTTTCCATTCCGATGTTTTTTTTGTTCCTCTGCGTCCTCGGCAGGAAGCTACGACGGGTTTAGAGTTTTGTGCGTGAAGCGAGGCCCGACTGGACGGAATGAGAAGGGGTCTGTCAGGATGTCGGGGGACACCGAGAGTCAGGACCCTTCCGCTGAGCTGCCCCCAGCTGTGTTTATTCTCACAGCGTCGGGCATTGATGTGAGCTGGTGGTCGTTGGCCCTGTGGGGGTCGCATATCACCACGCTCTGAGCCAGCGATAACCCACCCTAATGCGGTTGATTTGTTACCATAAGACAATCCACTAAACTGTTGACTGTCTGGATCAAATGGGAGCTGGAATTGAAGGGCGATATAAAGTGAGCGGTATTTTAAATAAATACATGGCAATTGGAACAATTTTATATTTTGAATCCCGCAGAATCCATAGGTAAACAATCAACGCTTTCTTTTATTTGGCGGCCGAAACGAATAAATTACGCCTTCCCAAGGCGTTGATAGGAATAGCAAGTCCATAGATTTAGAAACACGATCTTATGCTCAAAATACAACCAACATCACCTTTCTGCACAAACACTCGAAATGGTTCTGGCAGGCCTTCATCGAGTCTTATACTATAATTTTAAGAATAATATACGAATGAATCACTCATTTCGCAAACGCCGCAGTCAAACTGCTTAATAGTGAATATAGCCAGATGTCTTGAGCGTCAAAGAGTTGCCATTGAAGAATGAGGAGGTGGAGGATGAAGGATAATGCAACCCCGGGCATCATTTGGCACTTGGCTGCATCTGGAACATCTGTTGTGACAGGCCTATCAAGGCTTCGCCCCATTTCATTTGTCTCTGTGTACATTGCTGCCTATCCATATCTGGGGACAGTTAAAACAAGCCGGGCTGGCGTAGTGGAGGCGACTATAAGCTTGCTAAAGCGGTCGGCGTGTTTCACATTCCCCTCCTCCGGCTTCTCACTGAACCAAATCTACTGCAGTTTATGTTGCGTGTGCCATCGCAGTCTGTAGCACAAATATACACATCATCGTCGCAAAAGAGTCCTTATAGTTACATTCTTATTAATTCATATTTTATTCGATAGGTCTACATAAAATAAATCGTCATTGCCCCCCGTGACTGGGAGAATTTAGTTCTGCCAATTTTCGTTCTGTTTGTTAAGGCATATTTTTATAGGCCCATTGATTTACTTCGTTTTCATGAATAATACAGCTTTATATGATGATTTAGGCACATGGGTTGACAGCATGTAGCCACACAACACACAGGGCACGTTAACAAGCACACACGCACACACGCACACACGCACACACGCACACACGCACACACGCACACACGCACACACGCACACACGCACACAGGAGGCCAGGTTGACCCATGACCTTCAAGGCCAAGAAAGACACCACTAGGTGATAAAGGAGTCCTCCCCCTATTGTGTCGCCTATTCGTGTGCGAGTGGTTCTGCGTGTGTGTTTTGTTCCCCCTATCCATTTATTGACTTCCTAAATGAGCCATTAAGAAGTGATTTACGATGATCGCCAAACCTCCTCAACCCCTTCGGACCGGCAGGTTGTTGTCCTTCTTATCAGCAGACGTCCGCAGCAACGGGGGCTGGAGTTTGATTTATCAGAGAAGGGACGGAAGCGAGCGCACGCCGCGTCCCGTCACGTTCAAAACTAGCACCGATAGGAAACCATTAGGGATGAGTGAAGTCAACGTTAGGCTAGGTTCACCAAGACCTAGAAAAACATACACCGGTCTAAAAATATAAAGGCCTTTGATGTTAGCTTAACTTATGATTTCCACGCGTGATTTTCAGCCTGCTTCTACAATACAGGTTGTGCTTTATATTAGTAGCCTATGAAGAAATAATGAATTAATAGCACTTTTGGAACAAATACAATTATACATTACGGATAATTGATTGGTTAAAGTTGCAATACGTAACATTTCAGATAGCTCGTAGCTAAAAGTTGCCTGGACATATCCGAAGTCAATGCTGATCGATAATGATTTATATAATGTTATCAATAAAATCACATCCTGTAACTGATATAATAGCATGTAAAAAAATGCTAGTCGACCTGTATTTCTCTCTTTCTTTTCATGACATGTTGTTCATGCCATGACTTGACATATAGGCCTACATATTAATATGTATTAATAGTGTAATATTAATAGGCTAATTAACTAGGGAATTTGCATCCATAATATCCACACAGGGTTGAATTTATTTATGCATTATGTATTATGTATGTATATTATGTCCGATACAAAAGTCATGGTAAATGGAAAATATTAAATGTCCCTGAATTAAGCTACATGGCAAAACATTCCTTTCAATTAGTCAAGGAATATGTATTCGTTTTGGATTACATAATTACAATTTTAATAGTTATGTTTACACTATAGATTCATTTAAAATTCAAATTGAATATGAAGGGTCTGAATATTTAAAATAAACAGCCAATTTGTTGCAAAGGCTAAAACCCAACATAGTTTCCTCTGTATCCAAACAGCCTTATAAACCTTTAACATCAAGTAAGAAAGGCCCTCTAATAGGTGTTTCCACCCATCCCTGAATGACAATACTGCAAAACAAATGGATGTATAATGAATAGCTTAAACATTCCACCACACTAAGCATTATGACTTCCCTGAAGCAACTTTCCTGTACAGCATGCAGTGCATCTACTCTGAGGTCTGTTCTTCTCTCATAGCCATACACTGAAGTTAAATGCCTGTGTGCTTTTCAAGACCCCCCACCACAGCAGAAGCACTATGCATAGCATATGAGCTCCCACGATGCAACAGTTATTCATTCATTCAGTGACAACAGAAATGGCGATAAAATACCTTCTACTTGTTTGGTTTTACTTGATTAAACAAAACATAAATAATTACCAAACTCGTAATAATTGCTGATTAACTTCCTAAAATAGTTTTTGGAACAAAATTAAACAGACCTATGAAAGCCACACATACATACACACCAATTTTTTATAAGAAGCAACATTTGACCTGCAGGGCGGACAATAAACGTCTCCAACCAACAATGCAGATGGTGGTGGGTCATTGTTGGTGAGGTCTACTAAACCAACAGGCCTGTGTTCCCCATGTCGGGGCTGTGATTAACCTTGTTTGACAAATAATGCTGGGGTCACGCCGGAGGGCCGCGGTCGACCTACAGCCCCATAAGAACAACAACACTGGATGACACAGCCGCTCAGCTCCAACTTATGCCTCAAATTCAAGTGCACTGGAGCAAATCTCCCACCAGATAAGCCCCAACAATGGCAGAGATGCATGCAACGCCAGGCTGTGGTAGACAATTGGATGTAAATGTTGACCAAAAAACAGACTTACTATAATGCTGACCACTGGCTCAAGAAAAATAACATGGTGTTTAGCCTTGTGTGAATCAAATATGCTACAACTAGTTTTGCACTAAAACTTGTTTTAATGATTTTCAGACAAATTCCAGCCAGTGTTGTATGGAAACCCAATGATTCATTTCAGGTATTCAAAAATCCAGCTTTTTCACATGTGTTATGTAACGCATTCCTTTTCCCACTATAATATCAATGCAACACTAATCTAACATATACCAATTGTGATGAATGGTACTTGATGTAAAAACAAAATAAAAAAAAACATTGATCAAAAAAACATTGATCAATCAAATAATCAAGTGCTCTTTACGCTTACTGACAGGTGATGAAACGCCACACTCCAGTGTCCAATCAAATCAAGCAGTGGTGTTGAAATAATTAAGGACCCAAAAAAAAGCCAGTCCTTAAAGTTCACCCCCGGGGCATAGAGTCCTTAACCAGTGTCAGCCCCTTCATTGTATATGGACCAGAGGCTGATTAGCTGGTCTTTGGAGCCCGCTGCCAAGAGCCTCTGCCGCGGGTCCTGGTGGTCCGAGAAGGCCACGCCGAGCACCATGTCGGTGTGGTGCTGCAGCACTGCAAGTGGTCGCAGCTTCTTCCAGCCGAACACGCGCACACGATGGTCCCAGCCAGCCGACGCTAGGAGTTTACCGTCTCCACGGATACACAGCTGGGAGACCCCAGGGTTGACCAGAGTCACGGGGTCCTTGAGCTACAACAACAATCACAAAGACAGACTGTGTGTTAGGTCTGGATCCTAAAATGGCCACCTTCGCTCTACTCCATTAACCTCACAACGCATGGAAACATTTAAAATCGATTCAAATCTAAATGATCTACAGCGTGATGATCTACAACTTTCAGCAACTTAAGTTGAAGGTGATGCTAGAGTCATAAATTACCATGAAAATGTAATGAAATGCATACACTGTGAAGCTTCAAAATGGGAAAATGGTTCTGAATGAAGATCACAATACGTTAGCAACAAAAACAGAGATTTGTGGACTGGAGTTCAAAATGGAAGCCTTCGTCCTCCAAACTTGGCGACCATAACCATGGGCCTCCGTCGTCGATCATAAAACATTACAGCGCAACAGGCTGGCAGCAATTCTCTCGCCGTTCAACTATTTGGTTTGTAGTGAGAGTGGGGACTGTGTGGGCTGTGTGGGCACGATGGGACTTGAATTACCTTTGTCACACTGAGCGTTAAGGAGAGCGACTGCCTTGGTGAAATGCTTGTTTGCCGAACAGTTGTTGCTTTAAGCACCTCTGATGAATTGCAAATGCACTGAAAGGTCTGGTCAGCAGCAAAAGAGACTCGATAAATACACAGCTGGGACGTCTGCCCCCTCTACATTGCCCCCCGCTCCCACTGCTTCTGATCTACACTGTCCCTAGGACTGTATCAATCTCTGTAAAGGGGCAACATTCTGACACATTATAACTAATGGCAGCAGAGATCGGCATCTGAAAAGGCCTCATTGGTGCAGAGGACATTCCTCTGGGCCTGAAACGTGCTCTTCCTGTGGCCAGGGGATCTTGGCACTTGTGATCAACGAATAGGACAAGCACATCTGGCTCCAAGAGCCGAAATCAAACTGGACAGCGTAAAATCGACTTCATAAGCGGTGTCCAGGGAGACTAATGGCCTCGTGCAGGAGAAGACGCCAGAGAATTTATCTGCGTGCTCCTGTTCTGGGCTGGAAACCCATCTACAGCCTGCATGTGGAAGATATAAACCAGGTACCACTAGAACGAGCAGAGGAAGTGGAATAGAAGGAGCAAAGAGAGCAGGCAGGAATGTCATTGATCAAGGAGCAGGAAAGTGAATTAAGAACATGCCGCTGCGTTTTTAATTATTTATTTTAATTCTCTTTTTTATTTCTTGGTAAATCAACCTATCGTCACTGGCGCTGTTTGTGTGAAGCGGCTCATGACTGCTTAGACCGAGGCAGACAGATGCAGCGCTACAAAAGGACATTAGGGGTGAAAGACAGATTGTTTTGAACCCCGATATTACCTCAGGAAGTCGGTATGCCTCAACCTCTCTCCATCTGGTTTGGATTACGGCCCTGGTAATGATGGTTTTAAATATCTATTTGTGTTTGTTTTGTTTCCCATTGTTTCTGTCGGAAAAAGACATTAATGTAGTAAAAGGAGAAACCGTAAGGAGCAAATGGGTTGTGATGTAGTAACAGCCATTAGGCAGAGACGGCTGGATAATTGTTAAAACTTTCTCTGGTCTGAAAAGCAGAGGGAGGTGGTTTGCTAACAACTGGGGGCTTCCCATGGTTGGTGTTGGCTTGTACCTTCCAGCGCTAATTTCCTGTAGTAAAAAATCAAAAATGTTCATTAGACTAACAGTTTCCGTGCTACATCTGTCCAAGTTCTGGCCAACAAATGATTCAAATACAGGTTGCTTTGGAAAGTATAAAATCCATCACAAGACTTGAGCTACGGCTCGGGTTTCAGAGGAAAATGTGGCTAAAAGACGATGTCAATTCAATTTCCCTGGGGGTTAGGGATGATTCTCGATGCTATTGCACGGAACCGTGCTGGTCTGCTAGCAGTGCTATTAGCCAGGGCTCAATCCTTAAATGAAATCCATTAGTACTAACCTGGGAGTCTTGGCTAGCACTTCCAGACACCACCATTATTCTTTCACTTTGCTCCCTCACCATCAAACTCTCATCATGACCGGCATCCGTCTTAAGAACCCATTCCTTTTTGTTTGTGTCAGGGGTAGGCTTTTTCTGGCCCGGGCTGCAGCATGCACATGGCCACATGGCCACATGCACACACAAACACACTTGTACATAGACACCTCACACACGGAGACATGCAGTCTAAATGCCAGTATTCCCAGCTGGCAGGAGTCTACAAGAAACGTTCTGCGGGCTACAACTGATCCAATACAAACTCACACTCCAGAATTCTGTTTTTTTTTTTAAATGTTCCGTCATTTTTCAGTGTCTTGCCAACAGAAGAGCCGTTCAAAGGAAAGCCTCTTCTTGGCACATCTCACTCAAAACTCTCTTTTTCTCCCCTCATTCTCAAATATTTGGCACAGATTTTCTGCGTTCACGCTGTTCTATTGAAACGACCCATCAACGCTTACTCACTCGAGCCTGTCGGCCCAGGAGAGGCTTTTTTTCAGTAGTATTTCTGACACACCCTGGGCCTGAATCAGGCTCCGCAGTAGGGAGATTACAGCCTTTTGTCACCTGGCCTGTCAGAGCTTGGCTTTGGCTGACAGGAGATGGACGTGTCAGGCGGTGAGTCTTTCTATTCAGAAAGAGGTGGGACAAATAAACAAAAAACTAAAAGTAAAGGCCATCATTTCTGACAGCTCAGGAAGGCATCACAAAAAGTCACGATTAAAGTCATACTTCCCTGATCTTCCTTCCCACCATCTTACCAGACCATGACGATTGGCCTTGATTGGCCAACCTCACCATTGCTTGCAATCGGTGGAGAAATTAATAATCTAGGGATGATGCCATGCAGGTGATTGGCAGGTGGACATGGTAGGACAGTGAAGGTCTATTTTTTTACATTCTGGGAACGACAAGGATCAGAAGCTCCACCTGTACTGAGCTGTCTTCATGTCTCGGAGAAAGGCTTTCAGCCATGCCTGGTGTACCCTGCTAATCCCCCTCTCGTTGTCTTCCTTCTCCATTTCGACCGTTTCTCCCCTTTCTTAATTCTGGAGGAACCAGTCTCTGCTCATAACAATATGCTGAGCGGTTGCTTAAATATGTGTCCGTCTTCCTTAAAAGCCTTTAAACCCACTCGACACCCACATCCTCACACTCTTGCACTGACACACACGCAAAAAATGTGTTCTCGAGGAGCTGGGGGGTGGAGTGTGGGCAGGAGGCAGAGCAGAAGATGTATCCTCTTTGAGGAACAGATAGCAAGGTTGCAGGCTCTCTTAAGCTCATCAGGGGCAGATAAAGGGCCCCTGGGAGGCATGTGTAATACATTAAACTGCCATTCCATAGGCTATCAGTCCTTATCAGGGCTTGATAAACTCTCTCTGCAGGCCTTGGCCCCCCAGTAAATCATAAGCGCACTGCCTTGTGTAGAACTGTGCTTTGCTCCCTTCACCCTGCCTCTGACAGTTCCAGACAGCCCTACTCTATGCCATGCACAGAGGGAACCAAGTCCACCGTGGCCTGGGGGTATCTGGGGGAAGCAGAGGCATCATGTGGCACCCAGGATTACTGGATGATAGGAATGAATAATGGAAATCATGGGGAATTGCAGCATCTTGCGACACAAACCCAATCCCATTAATTGAAACAACCAGTACAATACCAACAGTGTGCTGCTAGTCCTTATTCCAGAGTGTAGATGATCTGCTAATAATGGGAGAAAAGATTTTTGACCTATGAACTTGCTCCTCAAATCTCATGCAATGCAATCCCAGAAATAAACAAAAACAAATAGATATATGATATAACCACAACAACCCAAGTATAAAACTACTACTTATCAAAACATATTAGAAAATGTGAAAGTCACAAACTAATTAGCTCACTAAAGCCAATTCAATGAATATAAAGTTAATTGGGTGGAAATGTGACGACAATACTGAGACTCTAAAACATCCGTCCTGTACTGTGCATAGCTCCCATACTGCTTTACTGCGGCCTCCCGCTGGTAACTACTGTTCCCTCTAGCTGCAGACATGTTTTCTGTTTGGCTTTTGGAGGCCCCAAGGTTTTGATATTTTTATTACCTCTCGCGGGTCGTCTGTCACAGCTCGGCAGGTCCATTCCCACCCCTCTAATACGGCACAAAAATACTTTTGTAGGGGAGGAACTGGGACAGCTGTCTGGACGTCACACCAGGCTGAACTTCAGGATTATTTAAAAGCCCCTGCTGGATCAGTACACTGAGGCCCACACCCGAACACTGAGCACCCCCCACCCCTACCTACCACCACCACCACCCACCGGCCCCCCAACGCTTCCCCAATCGTTTTCGTCTCAGATTACACACTCAGTCATATTTCGTTACTTGTGAAAAATAATAAACCCCAACAATCACTGTTATCGTCCGATTTTTCAGCATAGTGGGAGTACGCTTGCCTGTTGTTTTCTCAGATGTATATTTTAGGACAGAAAGACAAAATAAAATCGAGAAACGGGGGGCTTTGCAAAGATTTCTAATTCAAGCGTTCATTTGTAAAAGAAAGTTCTGGAAACAATAATACGGGTCCAAGTTCAGTACATCAACTCAGGGTTCCCCTCTCCTGAAGCTGATTCATGGCCGCTGGCTGAGACATGGGGTCACTGCCTTTTGCTCGTGAAATCAACAAAATATATAGTGTCTAATGAGGCGTTGTGACTCATGATGCACTGGCTGTTACGGGAGATGAGGTATGGTGCGAGTCTGACAGGCTATTTGTTGTGTTTGTTCTTTGTCATAGGAGCAGACCAGAAGCTGGCTGAAGATGTGCTGGCATTGGATTCTGTCTAAGGTTTCGGGGGTATTCTCAATCTGGTGTGTTATGTAGTGAGTATGGTGAGTGTATGTATATGGGATTAACAGATGTGTTGGGGGGTATCTATAGAAATGTGTATGTGTAATATGTGCAATAAGTCAGTGCATAATAACCTGTAATTGTTGTTTTGCCTGCTTATTACCACTCAGTCAACTGTTACCGCTGTCAACGGTTTCAAATAGCAGAGTCTGCCTCTGAGATGAAATATCAAGTAAACAAATCAGTTTTCACGTTGTTATACAAGCCAGAAAAATATGAACACACCCTAGAAATCACACACTTCAGAATTGATGTGGTTCTTCCAAGAGAGCGAATAGCAACTAGAAGTGTGTGTGTGTGTGTGTGTGTGTGTGTGTGTGTGTGTGTGTGTGTGTGTGTGTGTGTGTGTGTGTGTGT
>JAOPJO010000134.1:7174281-7191249 GCA_027123675.1 Molva macrophthalma | reverse complement strand
GTGTGTGTGTGTGTGTGTGTGTGTGTGTGTGTGTGTGTGTGTGTGTGTGTGTGTGTGTGTGTGTGTGTGTTGTATGGAGGGGAGAGGAGTGGGTGCTAACGTTTTTCCAGGTGCCTCTTTCAGCCAAAAGATGTCATCACTGGTAATGCCGTGCTCCATGGCTCCAGGGATCTGAGCGAGACAGAAGGAGTGAGATGGAGACAGACAGACAGACAGAGAGAGAGACAGATAAAGAGGGGGAGGGGGGAGGAAGATATAATCATCATCACGCCACACGCCACACGGCACGTCTATACATAGCTGAAAACCATCAACAACACACGTTTAGCAAAACAAGGCAACACAAAGAGCCCGGGTCGTGTGTCCTAGGAGACTGGAAACAGTCATCAAGCACAACCTTGTGTTTCAGCACGCAACTGGACTGATGATGTCATGGTTATTTTTTAATCACCTTTCATTGGAGTTTGACCCAGAATGAATGTCTCATCGTATTGTGATCACATTTTGCTAGGCTAAATGAATTCACTGCTATATTTTAAAATAATAATAATAAATTAATGTTTGATATGCCCTAAAAACAGCTCTCAACGTTTTGTTCCGTTCGTTCAATTGTCATTCATTTAAAGGTTTTGAGTTCAAGAGAGGATAATAACACTAATGCGTTTCTAAGCAATACTTACGTGTGTGGGGTATTTGGGACGCCCTCCTGTGGCCATCACAATGTTCTTGGCAGTCAAGAAGGACTGCAGGGACAGAGAGGATGATGGGGAATTTTAGATTAAGATTGGCAGTACAATTTCTGCTGTGTACATGATGTTCAACTGAACGATGACAAATCGAATACATAAATCTCCACCAATGGCACTTAATATCCCCCTTTGTTTCACTTTGATTATTACCTACATTATACATTCGCCTAGCTGCGGACCTCAAGTTCAAGTTCAAGTAATTAGAGTAGAAAGGGTGGCAGAGGCAAACCATGACAACTTATGTCTTTCAGATCATATCTGGGCTACTAGGTGATTCATAATGATTCCTTCAATTCTCAGCTTTCTTTTCTTTTTGATACATTGATGCCTATGGACCTCTGCCCTTGTGGTCATTTTGATCATGTGACCTAAACATAGCCCAATAATGTTTAAACAACTCCTCAATCCAAACAACAATGGGATTCCAGTCTAGTCATTAATTTGTTTGTTCATTTTTGACTAAAACCAAAACCAAACCACCACAATAGGGTGGACCAATTTAAAAACAGATCTTCCTTTGATCTATTTTTACATTGTTCCACCCTATTGTGGTTGTTTTGACTAAACCCAAAACTACCACAATAGGGTGGACCAATTTAAAAATAGATCAAAAGAAGATCGAAGAAGACTTTTAATATGAAGAAGCAGCCCACCTCCTTCCCAGATTTGGTCATCCCTCTGACTGTGTGTTCATCTACCAGGCTTCCCTTCATATTGAGGTACTTCACCTTCCTGTATGAAGACAAGTGATGTTAAAAAGCTGAAACACGGGGAGCCTTCAACTACACATGAAGCCATCTGAATCACACCGGTGATTTGGGATATTCACTCGGATCATTTAATGTAAGCAGAATTTATGATGATGCATTCGGCATTGGATTCTCTTTATTGGTAATGAGAAAAAGAATAAATAAAAGGATTTTAAGATCTTAATGCATACCTGACATCTTAGGTAAGCCAGAACTCAACAATATATTACTGCCATTAGTAAAAGCATTAATTCCAACGTATATTGATGTCGCGGGCTGCTTTGCCCCAGTAATCCCTCATTCTCCTTAACGAGGAGACAATCTATTTCACGATACCTATTAAGTAAGAAATAAAATTGCCCTATAACCATTACGGCTCACGGTAGCGCTCTTATTGTGAGGCGAACTGCTGAGTGATTGTGGGCTTATTTAGAAAGAGTGCAACACCTGTTTGCCCTCCAGCTGAGCCATTCAGTCAACATGTCGCTCTGGATTATCAATCACTCGGATGATCACGCTCTGTGCAGCAAGACATACATGGCAGCCTCCAGGTACAATACATACCATGACAATACGTTAAGTATTAAGACCACACACAGTTTGGGTATCAGTGATATGTACAGAGCTCCTCACTGTGTTAAGGTTTTGTGAAAGCATACAGAGAGAAAGATGCTTAAGTGAACATGGATTTGGGCTCACTTGTCCTGGAGCTGGACCCGGTGACCCCAGTTGAGAGACCTGACGTGGTTCTGGACCGCCTCTGCCATGGTTTCCCTGGAGAATATAGAACAGGAAGTACAGCAAAGTGTACCCATTACCTAGGTTAATAACTAATCAGGTACAGGCACGGAAGCATATATGTGAGTAGAGGAATCAGATCAAAGTACGTGCTCATCCGATCCGCTAATTTGCACAATACATGTGTTGTACACCAAATACGCCACAAGATGGTGCTATATAGCCGCTAATTTTGTTTTTCATGATGACTTTCATTTTTTACTTATAATCCTTTCGAATGTTGTTTTTTTATATCTTGGTTAGTTGTTGCATGGGATCCGGCATTCTTACCAATCGTGAGACACTGGATCCTGAATCTTCCAGCCATACTTTCTGGCATCTTTCACCGCGGTGCCGAGCAGTGCAGCCTGGTGCATGAGCTTCTTGGGAATGCAGCCAACATTTACACACGTTCCACCAAGACCCCACTTGGTACCTGTTCAGAAGAGCCTTATATATTATATATATAAATATTTTATTATATATAAATATATACCTTATATATTTTCACTATAGCGATGTAGTGTGTGACAGGGACTCCATTTACCTTTAGCAGATGGCTCCACATAATCTAATACAGCAACCTTCTGCCCCAACTGGGCCGCTGAAAACAATAGGTTCTAGTAAGCGTAACTGTCATGAAAAGTTTACATTGAAACAAGAGCCATATGATATTCGCCACCTGTTACAATTGTATTGAGTAGCATATTATGTATTACTACAAACTCACCTTCCTTGGAACAAGCCAGACCCCCTGAGCCTCCTCCGATAACGACCAAGTCATACTCATATTTCCCTGTATGAGGACAACGCTTTATTTGTCAAAACTGCTGTAGTGTTACAATATTATATGAACCCTTTACAGACATTTCGCCATTACTTTAATTTAAAGTTCGAAACAGAAATGTAATGAGGTCTGATTAAATAATAATCATTCACCAAATGTTGACGAATGCTGTGAATGTTCCACTAATTGTAAAAGTCTTGTGTGTTGAATGACTTTGACAGAACTGATGATACTGTGTGGAGACTGTATTCTATGAATGGGACATTCTAGTTTTAGCAAAGCTTATGGGATAGTTGACACGTCAAGCTGGAATCCTAAATACGTATAGCTACCTACGATTGAATTTACTTTTGGCAGTCAGAATAAACATAGCTGTTACCTGTCAGATTTCTTGTTAAAATAGGAAAACAACTTGTCCTTTTCCACCGGTGCCTACTTTTGAAGAAGGCTGCCATGTTGTTGTTGATTAAAGGACCCATGTGACGTCAACTAGTACGCAACACCAGAGCAAGAGAGTGCCTGGTAATCTGCCTGAGAAAGAAATCAGGGCATTATAGCTGTCAAAAGCTACAGTTTTTTATAAATGACAATTTAGACATGGCATATATATTTTCTACTAATTTGAATGTTGTCGTGTCGGTGATAGGGTTGGCAAGGTACTGCCTGTCTCCCCTCCTCTATCCTGTTCTCCTCTAACTTACTTGTCTCCTCCCCACTCCTTGTCTGCTCTCCTGTACAGAGCAGACAACGATGTACACTACCATCAGGGGAGCAACTACCCAGTGTCAGAGGGGTATGCAGCAACAATTTTGGCAAAATTCTATGATGTAATCTTTTGAGATAGGCCGCCTACTCTAGCCTGTTAGTCCTCTAAAATGTTATATAACATTAAGGAAATGCAGAAATGATTTAGAAACGCACAACAGCAGCTACATATAGAAAATACCAAAAAATAAAAAAATAAAAAAAAATATATATATATTTTTTTACAACTCGATTTGGCGCCCCCTTGTGCTGCGCCCCTATGCGCCGCATATAGCGCATACCCACTTTTTGCGCCACTGACTACCATCCCATAAGCTACGGAAATGGAAAACCATAACACTTCTGAGCAATTTGAAAGGAGATATTTCTTTAGCCTGATTATTATGCAACCTACATAAATCATGTCATTAACAATCGAATTGCGACATACCATTACAAATTGCATTACATTGTGTCTGTGAAACCCAATCAATGGCAATATTTACTTTCCTCTTTTGGAATCATTGTGCTTCGGTCAGTATGGAATTTGTGGACAACATTGCAGTAAATCACCATACATGTACAAAATGTCTTATCACAAAGGCGATAGTGCTATCTTGCCATTTTTACATTGGTGGCAGTCGCGCATAAGCAAAATGCTCTTCCTTTTGCCAGGAGGGACGGTTATGAAGGGTTGATCACAACCGGTATTGTTCTTAAGTCACATTATATGTATTGAATTTAGCCAACAGTGTATCAATGTGTTGCAAATAATATTAATCAACTAAATCTATTGCAGTTTCAATTCCATTCAGGGTGAACATAGTAAACACAAGCAAGCACATTTTTGCAGGCATGATTTATTGAAAACACACCAAATGTATACTCTACAAACCAGTATTTCTTTTTTCCATTATGTTCAACAAGCATATACTTGCTTCAGAATATTAGTAAAATCAACATAGTACATTCTGTCACTGTGGCATCTGCTGCTGGCTACCAAAGCATTCACAACTTTTACTTCTCTAGGAAACCAAATATCTAGCGTTTTGAAAAGTTTGTAATATATTGTAATAAAAGGCAAAAACTCCACCAACAGTCTAGACTACACAGGTAACAGAGTGAGTGAATGTGTCAATGAGCGAGTGAGCGAAGGATTGAAAAGAGGGCCTTTATTTTAAGGGAGGGAAATTTGGCGACGAGGGGGGGACAAGGGTTGGAGAGATGGCAGTGAGTGGAGCAAGAATGTCATACAAAACACAGTTATCTTTTTATTTATTTTTTTATCTACCATGGAAAAGGGTTAAGGCACATGATAGGTACATACAAACACATCTGCTACCGAGTAGTACAGTTACTTGTATGACGACCGTCTCTAAACAGTGGCGTATATATCTACACAGGAAGGGTCTAGCTCGTTTTGGTCAGCCATATACGCCTTGCATTTCGCATTTACAGCACAGTCCCTCCTCTTCCGAGCTCAGCGGTTGTACAGCGGTGACACACACCCACCGGACCAAACTCCCGCTGGCTGAGCCGTGGGTTTTGTATGTCTACGACGCATGGTTCCTTTGGTTGTGGTGCTGCAAAGCGCAGTGGGGGATGGTCGGGAGAAGGTCAGCAAAAAGGTCAGTCAAACGTTCAGGGTTCTTGGTTGCGATAGGATGTAGTAATATGTGCGATTAGAGCGCACAAACACACTCACACACACACATACACTCACAAAACCCCAAAAAGCACATACAAAAGGGATGCTAGGATAGTTTTTTTTTTTCTGCATCACTGAAATGAAAAACATAGATTTTTTATTTGTATTTATTGATAGCACATCGTACGTCTTTGTAAACACTGTGTAAAATATGCAAGCTTTATAAAATCACATCACAAAAGAAAATTCTGACTCCAATGCAGGCACATGCCATAGCAGACGTATGGGTGGAACTGTCCTGGCCATTTCCCCCCCCCCCCCCGCCCCGACCCGACCCTATGCTGAGTGAGTCACAGCCAGTAGGGATTCTACAGTGGATTACAGTGTCACTTTGTAGCACTCCGCCAGACTATTAGCACCACCACAGGACTTTGCATTGAGTAACCGTTCGATATTTCACTATGTTACTAGCAACCTGTTCAGTCAAAAACGAACAGATACAAAACAAAACGTGAGTGTGTTAGCTCTGCAATCCTACGTTTCCAGCTGCCCACTCTAAAACATAGAAAAAATATATTTATATGCGAGTGACTGTGATGTGGTTGGCTTTTTACAATGTGAAGCAACTCATCTGAGATTGTTTAGTTTAGTCTGGCACACATATACATGTGTCCGTCTTCCCTACACATGAACAAAGTTAAAATCCAACACCACCAAACAACAAACAAAAAAGAAAAGAAAAACCAAAATGTGGCACTTGGATAGAATATAATATAAACATCTGTACAATTTCCTTCATGCTAGGTTGAAATATATATATATTTATATATATTTTTTTCTATTACGATGCATTAGTGAAATCAAGTGAAGGTTTTGTTTGTCGGTAACTTAATCTATGTGCAGCAGGGGATCCTCTGGAGAAAAGGGGGGGGGGTGGTGGTGGGCGGGGCACTGCTGTCTCCCAGGTATTCCGACTGTTTCTATTCCAGCGGTTTCCCTGTCCATCCTCCTATGGCGGCTGACTGGCGGTCAATACAAACGTCTGGGTGTGGAGAACCTGATGTGGACTCGACGGCTCCACCCTCAGCTCGCTGTCATCGTAGGAACAACCACTGGCAATGCGTAGCATCCGTTTGTTTCGCATTTCAACAATACAAATATATAAATAAGTGAGAAATCGTCATGAGGAGACATGATTTGTTACACGTGAGCTACGGGTAAACAGTTGTTTTTTTGTTCACAAACACAGAGCTTCCTTGACGAATGGATCTGTGATCATATACATCGAAGATGGTCTCCAGCTCTTTTTACTTAATTTTTCCGTTTTTGTTTTTTTTCTTCATGACCCTAATATACATTTGTATAAAACCCAACAAAAATATAAAATGCATTTTCGCTGCTGTCATTTCAACAGCCAAAGCATCCACACCTGCCTCTCTCCTTCTAGAGCACACTGTCGACTATAAACACCTTAAAATCCTCTGAAATACACTCATTGGCGTATTCATTGGCAAAGAGCAACCGCTGGCTGTCAGACTCGAGTGATGAGTTCTCCTATTCACCCTGGCTCTGCCCACTGTTTGATATGAAGTCATTATTCTTTCCTTGAAATGCCTGTAAGCCCTGGCCTATGCTCTCTTCTTTGTATTAATAAAACAGTGAACTGAGTAGTTTAGAAGTCTGCAAGAGCAGGCTGGTGTGGATGTGCTACAGTTCTCCGAATCTCTTCCTCTCTAATATCTCTCTCTCTTCCTTTCTCACTCTGTTAATTTCTCTCTTCCTCTCTCACTGTTTCTCTCTCTCTCTTCCTTTCCTTTCTCTCTCTTTCTCTCTCCCTCTCTCCCTCTTCATCTATCAAGCTCCACTTACCGCCCGCATTGCTACCAACCTCCTATGGCCTTCATGGACACTCCTTACAAACACAGGTTAGGAATTCCCAATAATATTATAATACTATAAAAATGGACAATTTCAAAAGGGTAGAGATGGAATTTCAAACTAGGATAGGACTTTTTGGATGTATCAAGCAGTTGAATAATAATTTAAAAATACCTTATTTTCTCTGCCCCCATCATGTAGCAGTCCCTACCCCTGCAAAGCTTCATGTCCACCATTTTATGCTCATTTCAATATCCTTTATCTTCATATTCCTATCGCCTTCATCCATGCCTCACTTCCTCCTCCTCTTCCTCAACGAGAGACACCGCTGTGACCACGGTGTTCAGTGGGAATGTTGACATGAAGTAAAAGTGTAGTAGAAGAAGTCACCTTTTTCTTTTTTCAATTCATAGATTTTTTGTTGTTGTTTTGTTGTTTTCTGAGCGCCGGCCATTCGTTTTTTATCTATTTGTGTTTTTTGTTTAGTATTGTCCATTTACAAAGTCCGCTTGCAGAGTTGGCGACCAGGGTGAGCTCTGTGTGGGATGGCAGTGGTGATGTGAGAGGGCCTCACGTTGGGATGTGGTGATGTGGTTCCTCTAAGCCTGGAGAACAGGGTTACAGAGCACGCCGTCAGAAACGTCTTCAACTACCACATGCGTTGAGTTTCATTCCAAAATGACAATCCTTTTGGGGTTGAGAAAATGTTTTATGTTGGTTAAAGAATAGTTCCAAATGCAGATTTAATTGTTAAAAGAGGGCTTTACATTTTTGGTTTATTCTGCTGAACAGGTTTGTTTTGGAATGAAACCCCCTCTAATGGAGTTCTGAGATCACAACACAGAAAACGATCACGCAACACAATCACAGCTCTACACAAAACAAAGGTCATACTAGAGCTAAATGTTTCATGTCGAAAATGGAAATTATGATTAGAGATGAAATACATTTGTATTTGTGTGAACCATGTGGAGATGGACCATAATGATTCTCCTTTACTGAAATCATATGGCATACGCATGAAAAAACATGGCGCCCATTTCAACTAGTGACAAGGAACATGGAATGACAGACTAATGATGACCAACGCCGACACCCGCGTTGCAGAGCAGAGAGGTGGTGGGGATTGATGTCCAAAATATGCCCAGGGAAATATTTGATCAGAAAAGTAGTCTAAAGTGACGACAACATGAGTCACGGTGGTTTGGCAAACCTGCTCTGGCTGCCCACTGGAGTGTCAGAGAGTGAGCCGGAGTAAACAAACAGACAAACAACGAAGGTGATGGTGATGCTAAGCTACAAGCTAATGGTGGTGGTGAGGGTGGTTGATTAGGATAAGGGTGGGGGTAAGAGGGAGGGTGAGGGGGGTGAGTGAGGTCGGGAGTGAAGGTGGTGGTGAGGGTGAGGATGAGGGGCGCGGGCGGGGATGAGGGCGGTGGTTTTGTCTTTGGTGACATCATCTTCTCAGACCTACCATGGCATGCATTTAGACCCAGGAGTCAACAGGCTGGGGCTTAACGTCACAAGCGTCCACCAGACTGATGGCAGGCCTGTTACTCCTAATGTAGTGCTTCCTATTTGTGTCATTCTGTGACCATAGAGGGGAGAGGGGGGAGGTTGGGGGGGAGGAGGGGTTGAATCCAAACCAAACAAACAGCAAAAGAAAAAAAAAAGAGATCAATAAAGGTTAAATAATACAACACACAATCCCAACAGCAGACCGAGTCAGAGAAGTCAGTGTTAGTTCTGTGCTTTAGGGAGAAAGAAAAGTGGACAAGTGATTACAAACAGTAGTTGTAACATGCAAATCAAAAACTGGAAGTAAGAAGTGTTTTTTTAAACAGTCAAGTAAGTTGCATTCAAGGGGTGCAGTGAATAGATTCAGACAAAACAAAAACACCCTGCACAATAGTGTCTCCACTGTGCTCCTGTATCAGTAGAATGAAAATGAGAGCAGCAGACCTTCTGCTGTGACTCAAGCTAAACAGGCTGCTGTCTGGCCTTGGCAGATAAGTCCCATCCCTCGAGCGTGCTGTGTTTCCTGTTTGGCTGCATGACTGACGGACAGCCGCTCAATAATGAAGCAACCTATTTTCCTGGGGAGGCTAGGTCTCCTCCGGTCGCCTTTATTTTAATCAGCCTCGGAATAATTGGCCTGCCGAGCGCTAAAGGAACACAATTATCTGGTGGCTCCTTCTCAGCTGAGGTGGGAGACTGACAACTTTCAGCTTCTTTTAAGATGTGCTGAAGAGCTTTCTAATGAGGGCCACCATGGACAAAGAGCAGCACTACTTCTGGTGACATCAAGTGGGTGAAGGCCACCGTGGGGCTGAGGGTGGGGTCTGGGGGAGGGGAGAGGGACTGAAGAACGGACTAGAAAACATTTTAACAAGCCGTTTCATTAGATATCCTCTATCTCCCATACGGCTGCCACTGTTTGGTGTGTGTGTGTTTGGTGTGTGTGTGTGTGTGTGTGTCTATCTGAATGTGTGTTTCACCGGTGTGTGTGTGTGTGTGTGTGTGTGTGTGTTTGTGTTTGTGTGTACCTTTAACGGCTCATGCTCTGTTGGGTCCTCTGAGTCCACAGCCTTGTACTTGCAGTCCTTGTCCCTCTGCTCGATGGTGGTGTATCCGTCTAACAAGACAGAGAATTACCACAACAATTATTATAACCCCCAGCAGAGACACAGCTCACCTGGCCCCCCGGGCCCCTGGCCACACTCCCACACCACCCTCAGCATGAGAGTGATTTATCCCGCCCGCGGTGACAGATGGCTGGGGGGCATTCCGAACTGGTCGGGGGGTAAACTTACAGAGACTTCCCCCAACCCCCCGCCGATTACACAATTACATAACATACACATTTTAATTAGCCATTCTTTAATTTAGACATTCTTATGGGCGTTTGTGCCTTTCTGGACAGGACAGCGAAGATAGACAGGGAAATGGGTTGAAAGAGAGGCAGCCTAAGACATCTTTGTTAGAATCAAACCTGGGGCGTTACAAGGCATACTGCCTACATGGTTAGGGCTCTTGCAGTTTGAGCCACCGAGCCGCCCCAATTCGTTTTTTAATAGACTTTTAAATGTCTCCACGCGGTAACAAATCCACCCGCAAGCCCACCCGTCCTCAACCAGGCTCCATGGACGACTACAGGGCCATGGAGGTCTGGTTCAGCTGATTGTAACAATGAGCACGGTACCACAGAGGAACAGCCAGAGAGTAATGAGTGGAATGAGCTGAGCGAAACCCTGGGTTCCCATGGCTCCTGGTTGCTGCCGTGTGATTGGGCAGCGTTGATTTGAAATGACCTGCCTTTAACAGAGTTGTCTAACGAGGCTAGTCCAGGGCCTCTGTTTTTGGGCCTACAGTGCTGGTGGGGGGGGGGGGGCAAGGCAATAGCATACTACTCGATCCTGACAGTAAGATAGGTAGGAAGGCAGTCAGTACAGGAGTACATCACACACGGTCATGCTTGTTGTCAGTGTCATGTGTGCAAATATAGTGGCATATACTTTCCAGGGATTGATCAAGTGTATTGTACCATTGTAGGAAGATGGAAACTAAGCATCTGAACATTTTTTCAGGTCAAGGGGTAACAAATCTAAATACTTTAATATTACAAAAATGGTTGCAAAATCAAGTCAATTTGAGTCACTGGGCTCACTCAACGCATTATGTTAACAAAGTTTTCAAAACCAAGCATCAAAGCATCATTCTCCTCTGATATGTGATGCATTATGCATGTGGTTTTATTGTGCGCTAACTACTAGACAACAGCACACATCTCTTTGATCCTGCTGTTCAGCTTCCATTAACAGCTAAAAACTTTATGAATATCCTGTCAGAGAAAAAAGGGGTCACACACAAATACACACGCATGTACGTACTCACAGAACATTTTTTGTAAAAAAAAAACGTTGACAGCCATTTGGAGCAGGTGGCTCAGTAAATTTTTTTATTCTCCAAAATGTCTACCATCTGGTTATCCAAGTAGACGAAACACACACACACACACACACTACTAGGCCTGGCTTCCAGGATTAGGGATAGGGTTAGGTAAAGGCCAAGGTTGGGTCTGGGGCTGAGCTAAAGTGGGCATACTGACCTTGATTTTTCTCCATCAGGGGCAGGGTGGTGTCATCATAGCCGGGCTTGCCGTTTTTGGCTGATTTAGGGGTTGCTGTAACTGTAGGCTGGAAAGGGGAGACAGAGAAAGTAGGACAGCCTTGAGTTTCAAAACATTTACGTCATTGGGGCTGGGGTCATTTTCTTTGTAGTTGTGGAGTTCGGAGGAAACGTGGAAACACAAGCATGAAGCAGTACTCTGTTATATTAGAAATTAGCGAGCGTGAGGGTTGCCCTTTAAGAGCCGTCAATACAAAACAACACTATTCCAGGTCCGGACAGAAATACAATAACGTGAAATATGAGCTGTGTAGTATGAACCAAGGCACATTTTGAACAAATCAAAATCCAATGTTTCTGTACATTTAGATCTATTCTTTTTAGCAGATGCCTGAAGTGAGGCTGACCACATTCAAACCGTAAAATCAATACTGGAGCAACTACAAACATCTTTATTCATTATTGAGTGCCATTAAGTGTTTAATTATTAAAACCAGCAAAATATTTCTTGCCTTTTTATCTTTTTTGATGCGGTGGGAAGCGGGGTAAGGGTCAGGGGAATATGCTATGCACTAGCTAACAGGTTAGCGACGGCTACTCCACGGGAGAAGGGGCGGGGCTTAGCTTAGTCCCTTTGTGCCTACCTGGAAGTGGCTTTTGTTCCAGCCATCCTTGGTCAGGGCGTTCCTGAGGTCCTTGTAACCCCACACCGTCTGCAGGACATGGGAAGCTGCCTTGGTCTCGCGTGGCGATTGGCTGAAGAAGGAGGAAGAAAAAAAGTCTAATAACCACATTGACAAAGGGGTGTAAATGAAGAAGAAAACACAGCAATTAAGCGGCCGTCAGACATTGTGAAGTCGGCGATGGTACAGCTCGCTCCTGCCGCAATCAACTGATTTATTCACATCGAGTCTCCCGAAGGGGCTCCAGGGTCGGGCTTTTAATTCAGAGCCAGGCGCGTGCACGTAGAAATCAGACGTGCGCACGTTTCCTTTGATTATCTCACTGAGAGCCACTGGTATTAATTACATAGGGGGGGGCGGGGGGTTCTTTACTTCAAAGAAAGTCAATCTCAGGAGGAGTGAGTGAAAACACAGCCATTTGGCCCCGAGTGAAGTGTGTGTGTGTGTGTGTGTGTAATCGGCATGGCGACGGACTACTGTATGATCAATACTTGGTGGAACGAGGGGAAGAGAACTTTCAAAGTCTTTTGAGTCTTTTGATCTTGAGAGATTTTGAGAAAGTGCACAAGATGGCACATTTAGATATGATAAATGTAACAGCTTGAGATACGATAAGTACAAGTACCAATTTATTGTACCAATTTTTTTTTTTTTCCGGTTGTCGGGCAGTACTCGCTCTAAAATGACTTAACTAAACTGAAGCATCGACTGGTTTCAGAGGTAGAAGTATTTATATTACCAAGGGCCTTTAGTTATAAAAGTCGTTCCTGAATGTATCATGTGTTGGGATACCTCAGCAGGCTGGGGCTATAAAGGGGAGCAGCAAGCTATCAGAGGGCATTAGGGATGCAGTAGCGCGTCCTCCCTGAATGCTAATACGAGTACTAATTATGCTAGGCCCATTCAGGAGCACATAATTACATGTATGAGCTAGTGTGATAAATAGCCCATGGGAGACTAATTTAAGCATGAACATGAATGCTAATGTATACATTCCAATTAGTCCATATGTTTCAGGTGATGAAGACAACAGTGGTATATAAAAAAATGATATTCAGGAAGAAATGAGCCATGAAGGATTGTGAATACATTGCATACCTGTTCGCTGTTGAGTGTGGGATGGGATTTTTAGACTAACCAGCCCCAGATAAATAAATGAACAGACCTCTGCAATCTTATATTGCTACTTAATAAAGAGAGAGGATTTTGTACAGATTTAGAGATATGTCGAGATCTTAGAGGCATCTTTGTATTCACCAATTAGTCAATTACCAGGTGCTTTCTTCATCTTAACTCCCTTACAGTGAATTAATAGACACACGTCATTCAGAAGCAGGTACGGGTTAGGCATCTTGCTCAAGGATACCGACACCGTGTGGCATTTGAATCCACAACCTTTCGGCAGGAGTCCCAACACCCCTAACCACTAGACTTCCGTTTCCATGGCTATCATCATCACAAACATCATCGCTATGGCACCTGGTTCTGTTGATGGCCACCAGCTTCTCGACGGCCTGCGCCTGTATGAGCGAGCGGGCGTTCTCGGAGCTGTCCGTCACGATCTCGTGGATGGTGTTGAGGATGGCCACCACCGTGTCCTCCTCCAGGTTCTTGGCGGGCCGCTGCTGGCCGCTGGGCAGGTTGCTCACCAGGTCGCGCATAGCGTAGCTCCCTGTGGACAACCAGGTTGGCACCAGGTTACCATGTGATGTGAGACCTCGCATCACCCCAGGACAATGATGACCATTTCTACAACCGCCTCTGCTGGCGGGAACACGTTTTTATTTTGCCTTTACCTAAAACATTTTATGGCCGATTAGAATCTGTATTTGTAGAATTTGGTGTAAAATATAGAGATAAGTAGATAACAGCAAACACTAGGTACAAGCTAATATGGATGTGTACATTTAGAACCGAGTAGGTTGAATCAGGAAACATTGCAACTCGATAAATTAAACCTTTCATGTAACAATAAGTTGGGTGTTGAGGACGTTTCATTGTGGCTGTTGTCATGCAACAACACGTGTGATTATCAGAACAAGTTGAGACCATGGCTATCAGTATAATAATATATTATTATTATCATTCTGGGGGGGATCATACCAATCAGGTCCTTGTTACGGCGGTCAATGGAGAGGTTCCTCAGGGCGATGGCCACAGCGCGGACCACCTTGTCCGAGTCGGATCGCAGCAGCTCCACCAGGATGGGCAGACCCTTCTCCTTCCGAACCGTGGCACGGATGTAGTTGGACCACTGAAGAGACATGGAGTACAGGGGGGCGGGGGGGGGGGTGCAGGGAGAACAGTTGAAAAATGCAGCCTTAAAGTAGAAGTCCACTTGGTCTACATTACAACAATAACAACCACAACAGCTTCCTGTCTTAGATGTCCAGCCACCATGGAGCCACGGTGGCTGGACATCGGCTGAGGAACCTGGCCAACAATGACCAACCTGGTTTGGCTGAGAATTCATTCAAAAATATTTGTATTAAATGAAGAAATGTTTAATACATTTTTCGGTCTGTGATCAAATTTCCTCAGCCACTAGCAAAAAAGCTTTAACAATTGCCTACATTTTCTCTCTCATTGGATGCTAAATGTTGATATTTCGATTAATTGTTAATATTTTATGGGGTACGAAGAAGAAGAAAAAAACCGGAAACCGTACTCCTATGTGGACTATGTGAAAAAAGTTGCTATAAAGTGAAATTCCTCTTTAAGTTTCTTATTTAGGAGGGTACTCTCACTTTGTCAAGCTTAGGAGTTATGAGTATGAGTAAATCCCATGAGTAAATCCCAATGCAGGCTCATTTTTGTAACAGGTACACTTAAGATTTTTGAGATTTTTGAGATTTTTTTAAGATTCTTTTTGTTTGTCACAAAACTTTAAGTATAACATAAAAGGGGCTAATAAGTAACCACAGGTTACTTTTATATGCCAGTTACTTGTATGTCATGTCACAATGTTCAACATATGTTAAATATTATGATCCATAGGTTACTTTTGGAAAGCAATTCAAAATGCGAGAGACAGAGACACAAGGCTGGCCACTGGGGGGCAGTAGCAACCCTAGAAAGAAACCGAGGATCAATTATCTGGTCAGGAGCAGGTGAGGACTAAGGAAGAATTAGCAAGTGGATATTAAATGATGCCCAAATAATGGGCATCTGCCTTATTATGCTATGATATCATGCTGTACTGCATGGCCTAGCACACGTCATTAGCTCTAGTGCTTTGGCCCAAGTTCTGCTTGCGGTTTATTGAAGGAAAAATATGTTGAATATTCTGAAACTGGCAACGTTAGCCAAGAAATACTGCTGATGAATTATTAAAAATATCAAGCATTCAGTGCTCGAGCATGACAGGAGGTGAAGAGTTAGGAAATGAAGATGTCTTGCTAACTTATAAATACAGAGCTTAAAGTTTACTGGAAAAAATGCAACTGTTAAAAATGTAGCTTTTGCTTTATAGTAAGTATAGTAAGTCAAGTTTCCATTACTATTGAGTTCCTACTGAGTTTCCATTCCTACTAAGTAGCACAAAAGTGGCACGTACAAAGCTGGGATAAACAAAAAAGATCCTAAATAATAATTGAGATGAATGGCCAAATGTAGTCTTCGTGGCTTAGATAACATCGTCGTTTATCATTGGGCATAATTCTTTTAAACTAAAATTCATTGTTGTCTTGTACTGACAAAATTATTTTACCCATAGAGAGTGGCCAAGAAACAGAAAGAAAAGGACTCTATTGCTCACAAGCATTTTGTGTCTAGCGAATCACAAATGAAACATAAGAGTTCTATTGATGTTCAGAAACACATTAGAACAAAGCAACAGGCGTGCTACTCTTGGATTGTTCCAATGGAGGTCTGGGCAAAAAGTACAAGTAGCTATGCCGCCTTTTTGTCCCTTAAAATAGTTGCTTAGTGGCAGGATGGTCTAGTGGCAAGGGCGTTTGGCTCCCAGTTAATGCTTCTGGGTTCAAACCCCAATATCTGTAGGTATCACTGACTAAGTAACCTAAACCAAGTCTAAACAAAAACTTACTAAATAGCAAAAAATGTGAAATAGTAACCTTAATCCTGACAGTTTACTGTTTCATTACTCCGCTCTGATTGGTTCATACGGCATAATAGCAGACATTGGAATTTAGAAACCAACAAATATACAAAGAAAGTCCCAGGGCTGTATACTGCTTCAAGGTAACTCTGAACTAGTGAAAATAAAATGGGGGCAGACTTGTAACTGAATATTAGTTTGGAAAGGGAGCCATTTCAGAGCTTGTTTCATAGTAAATATCAATGATACATGGCAATTATTTAAACATATTTAAACATATTCACCTGTAGCAAATGTATACTGTTAGCTTCCTGAAAGGAAGGTATGCCTTCAGGGAGAAATACATGAGCTAATAGTTGTTATGGATGCAGTATAAGTAACTCTCAACTCTCAAAGGCAAGTCTCTCTCTCTCCCCCCCCTTCTCTCTATATATATCTTTATATCTCTCCCTGTATGTCTTTCTGCCAGTACTCAAGGTCCATGGATGCAGTATAAGTAGCTCCCATATATATCCCATCATTCTCTGTTTATCTCCATCTCTCTCGGCCGGTACTCACGGTCCACTGTCCGGCGCTGAGGTTCTGCAGGGCACCAGCGGCTGCCTCCAGGGTGTTGTAGTTCTGGCTCTCCGTCAGCAGAGACAGGTACAGACGCACCACCTCGGGCTGGTACAGCAGCTCAAAGCCTACGTGCGCACACACACACACACACACACACACACACACACACACACACACACACACACACACACACACACACACACA
>JAOPJO010000134.1:7117697-7128290 GCA_027123675.1 Molva macrophthalma | reverse complement strand
CCCCCGCCCGCCCCGCGCCCCGGGCGGGGGCCCGCCGCGCCGCGCCCCCCGCGCCCCCGCCCGGCCGGCCCCCCCCCCCCCCCCCCCCGCGGCGGCCAGGGGATTCAGTGCTTAATTCATTTGGTATTGTCTTCCTGACAAGTAAGTTCCATTCCTGCTATTACCGCAGAGACAGATTGAGTCCTTCAAGGTAGGGTACCAAAAAATCACTTTCATCACTCACTGCTGGTTTTGATGGCTTTTATTTTCAAGCAACTGATTGGTCCCATTATTGAAATAGGCGTTCTTGGCTTTTTTTCCAATTAGTTGTTTTGATTGAAATTAGGAATGGAGCGGAAAAGGCATTCTGATGAGGTGAAATGACAACAAATGAATTGAGTTAATTCACCCCAAGCATGTCTAACTTGATGCTTCCCTTGTGCTGTTAAAAAATACAGTCACTTTTATTCAAATGTCCACTAAATCCATCAGCTAGAGCTTGAGTGTGACCTTGAGGAAGCTAGTTGGATGCAAGGACACAAGCCCTTCATCATCACTGCCGTTAAACTAGCAGCAGTGGAACCAGTAATGGTTTATTCTGGAGTGAAGTGGGATAGTCTGTCAAAGCCTTCCCAGGACACCAAGACATTCAACCATTATATTACATTTGCATGGCACTTTGCAATTAGGAACTACGATGTGGATTAATAATGGATTAGTAGAGTATTTGTACTGTGGATGCACTTCCTAATGCTTGAGATAATCAATTTGTATCCATGTCCTTGGAATGTTTGTCTTATCATATCGAGGCTCTTAATACAAATCAGGGGCTGGCTACAGTGGCACAAGACACTCACCCTTTTGACCCCCTTGTCTGAGATGCCCATCAAGACCAAACCAATACATATATAATTTATCAGAAGGCTATTCTGTTGCAGAATATCTGAAATGTGCCAATGTTCTATTCCTCCATTTCTGCTGTCATTCCTTGTATCTTCTGTCCCAGAGACCAAGGCTTTCCACAC
The DNA here is from genome assembly GCA_027123675.1 of Molva macrophthalma. Taxonomy (NCBI): domain Eukaryota; kingdom Metazoa; phylum Chordata; class Actinopteri; order Gadiformes; family Lotidae; genus Molva; species Molva macrophthalma. Next base: position 7,127,286 of record JAOPJO010000134.1, on the reverse strand, counting down.
TCAGCCATAACTACACGGACAGAACTTCTGAGGAGTTTTGACAAGGGAAGTGAAGAAGGCAAGCATCACGTTTTCAAACCCACGTTTGATGTGATCTGAAGCTCACTCCATGTTAAGCTACCATGCAGAGCCGGGTGGATGCGTGTGGATGGGGCCTGGGAAGGCGTATGTACGGGGCCCCTAGTACAGACAGCCGTGCTTCAGAGGCCCCTGTGATATACACTGAAATATAGCCGAGTAAACAAGGCTGAAAGGGAATAGCTAAACATGATCTCGAGCATGTTATGTTTGCGTGCGAGTTTGTGCGTATGTGTGTACTTGCTACTCGCATCCATGCCAAATGTGGGTTCCGATGTGCATTACTGTCAGATGCACAGGCCCTAAACTGTTTACCAAACCTGAAATAGTTTATGTGTACCACTGCAAACTTATATTGTGAGTTGAAGTACTTAGGAGGGAAAAGGCTAACGGGTAAGAATGATGGAATTTATACGATTCTCCAACTTGAGTCAGTGCTCACTTGAAGCCCCTGCTAAAAAAAAGAATAACAATACCAAAATCACAACTATTTAAACATTTGGTGTGAATTAGACAATCAAAAGGTGTTTTAGCAGTTCTCTACTGAGTGAGGGAGTAGTGGGAGGAGTGCTAGGGGTGAGGGTGAGTGAGGGAAGGGGGGAAGGCAGCTGGGGCAAAAGAGGACCACAACAATCCACACAAGGGGAATGTGGCTCATTTTACTGGGTGCGCCCGGGGTGGGGCGAACTGGGACGTTTCCTGTGGCCCGGTGGAGATCGACGCAGGGGGGCGGGACTCTCCCGGAGACCGCCTCTCAGTCGCCGTCAAAGGGTGGTAGGTGTGGCAGGTGACGGTTTTAACCACCTTGGTCACCTGGATGTGGGGTTCATTGGGGTGGGGTTGGATGGGGTTTAAGAAAACAGGTCATTGTATGGCTGAAAGAGGCACTGATCTCTTTCGAGGTGCAAAGCGCTACGTAGGTGGTGCTACCGGCTCAGCAGCAATTTGGCGGCTCTCTTTGACATCTGGCTTTTGAGTTAATAAGTACGCCTCTCTCCAGCGTTGGATTTACTCCCCACAGTCTCCTGGGAAATGTTTATTTGTTTGTGTGGTCTACCTCCACTCTCATTACCTCCTATCCACAACCAGAAAAAAAAAAAAAAAAAAGGAAAGGAGTGCTGTGTTTATTGGTCCACTCAACCACTTTCCAAGAATACAGCTAGGCTTTGACTCCCTCCTTCTGCCTGGAGTGGATAGAGAGAGACCTGGAGAGTGGCCAAGGAGAAGCAGGGCATGCTGGGAGTTGACGGGTGGGTTTGGAGGCTGATCTCATTAGCGGTTGACGCACATGTGCCCGCACACAAACTGAAACCCCTTCATTAACGCACACCCACAAACAAGTGCCATTTACATAAGTACAGAAACTCAAACCAAACATGGTTATTTTGCTGATAATGACAGGGAAATCTTAATTGCTTCTCAAATTCTCATAATTGCCTTTGTCAACCTCTCCCTGTCAAAAAGATAGATATTAAAATTGCAGCAATAAGTAACTCAGCTGTGTAAATCAACTAAAGACTAAGCAAAGACACAAGAAGATGTTGCTGTTTTTCAGTTTCTGCCTGATTAGATGATTTGGTAGAGAGCCCGCAACCCGTGGACATATTTCATTTTCTCTTTTAGTCACTCACTTTCTAGTGTCACAACAGATGTTATGTAATGCCACAGCCATGACAGATATATTTGACCCACACAAGTCTGATGGGGCAGGCATTTAAATTGGGTGCCTAATTCATTTTGCCTCCCAATATGTTTGGCTGATAATCCATTGCGAGGGAAGAAAAAACAGGCAACTCCATCCAAAACATTTGATGTGCTTTTTTTACGCTAGTTCCGTCCACACCCCCCCCCCCCCCACACACCCCTACTCTTTGATAAACGGGAGTGTGTGTGTGTGTGTGTGTATATGTGTATATATATATACACTCCTTCACACACTGTAAACTATAGATTTTCATCTACTCTATCAACACCAATCAGAGGGCATCTGTTTGAAGATTGGCCTGAAAGTGAATGTGATTGGCTGTTCAACGTGAAACGGCCTTCTGGCTCTTCCTCCCACAGGACTGCCCTTCCTGTCTCGGCCCACTCAACACCAATGATTACTCCTGCATCGCTACAGTCTTTGTCTGTGTGCATGTACGTGTATGTGTAGGTGTGTGAAAAGCATTTATGGGGCAGGATAGGCTAGTGTTTGCTAGTCTAGAGCAAAAATCACAGTCAGTCAATCAGTTGCGTTGGTTAAAACCCTCTGCTAAATGACTAATCATGATAATGGTAAATATATGTCTGTATTTGGGTGTATAATGGCATGTTTTCAACGTATGTGTGAATGTAGGTTTCTGTGACGCATCTATGTACATTTCTGTGGTATCCCCCTCCCTGTGCTTTGAACAGATCTGGGGGGCTTTTGGACTATCGCTGTGTGAGCTTCACACTGTGATACAGTGGGATTAAGACAGGCTTTTTAATTACAGTCCCCGCCGGGCCCCACAGGAGCCTCTCTGCAGCAGGGCTGTCCTCTGGGAGCCCCTGGCAGCCCGTTAGCATAGCACTGAGCCAATGCTGCCCCTTTGCTTGTCTACCATGTGGGCTAACAGCTTAGCAGCCCATGGACGCTGCTGGTATGTTTTCATAGATAGAGACGCTAGGAAACGGGAGCAGGAGTTGGAGAGAGAGAGTGGTAGAGAAAGAGAGAGAGGGATATAACGTGCAAAAGAGTGAGAAGACAAAGAAGAATCCAGGATAATCCAATAGGTGTGAAAAAAGCAAGCAGGGAATGAAGGTCTAAAATAATTTAATATTTTGCATTTCTCCCACTTCAGAGATCTGACTTTTGCAGTGCCGCACAATGCAAAATACGCCATCAACGTAACAAGGCTGGGCATGTTTGAGCTGCATTGCGCTGTGGTATGGGGCGCGTACAAAATGGCGGCGCAGGTGACCTCAGCCAAAGTGATGTTGCATAGCGTAAAATGAAGTCCACTCACCTTGGCGTTAGCCGACACATCCTTACATAGAGACAACGAAACACAGGCAAGATGGCAAATCAAGAACAGTGATCCACCGAAGCATAAGGCACCGACACCAGCCACACAATTATACACTAACCACATGCAAACAAACAGACCTCCTCCAGACCTGGGCTGGGGGATTATGAGATTAGAAGTTCTTAAGAGTAGCCCGAGAGTGGTTCGGGTGTCATGCTGTTTGGAAGCTGTAATCCACCGCCATAATGGCGTGCAATATTCAAATAGATCAAAGGGGATTTCCTCACTCTAACAAATGTGAAATTCTCGCCATGTACTGTGAACGAGGCTCTCTGCATGGCTGGTTTCACAACACTGCAAATTGTTTTCTTCCAAACACAAATGTGGACCCTGCAAACCATAACTTGGACACTAGTTATTCCTCACACATCCACTATGTTTTAGCATTCAAATGCAGTAATTAAGTGGTGCGGTCTAGCTCCCCTCACCAGAGTTAAGGGTTCAATACCAAAAGTCCAACCAGTGATAAGAATTTGTACCGTCACTGCATTGTAAGAAACATTGTATAAAAGCATCCATCAAATGGCATATTTGTATACATGTTCAGTGTTTTCATTCAACCGTATGGATTTGCATATTAGATTCAAGCACTTGCGAATATGCAATTACTGAATGACAATCAAGAAGCATAATGTATGTGCAGAGCGGAACATGGCATGGATCCTTCCCTTTCACTTCATGAAACCGTAAGCCTAAGCCTCACCCAACACTCATGGTAGTCACCTACCTTAGTTTCCGTGCGTCTTGTGGTGCCATCATCGGAGGTGACCACGGAGACGTGGGAGGTGGGGGTGCCGGGGTCCTCCTCGATGGTGACCGTCTCCTCCACCACCTCCTGGGGCTCCTGCATCATGGCCAGGGATGTGGCGTTGCTGGGACTCTGCTCCTGGTTGAGGAAGAGGAGAAGGAGGAAGAGAGGAGGAGGAAGTTAGTGGGTTGAGCTTCTTATGTGTCCTTTTTCGATCACCTTTTCATTGACAGAGACCGAAAAAGTTAAGGCCATTTCATTGAGACTTCATACATTTGGTTTAAATGACAAAGTTTGGTCTACAACCACAATCTACACCTCCACATTTTAATAGCTCATAGCTCAAAACACAGAGTTAGGCACACACACACACACACACTTTTCAGCAACTTCAACCATCATATAGATAAAACTTTATCCGCTACATCAAACTGAATGGATCAAAATGACCTCAGAGTCTCTGAGGATGTGGAAGAGGAGCACTCAACTGCAGTGTTGCGAGCGGGTCCTCCACCCCTCCCGAGACCTGGAAATGGATTGCTTTCTTCCAAGAGGAGCTAAAGCCCAGAGGACTCATACTTTGTAGGGAGACCATACATAATAAAAGAAAAGGGTCTTTGGAGGGAGGAATAAAAGCAAGTGCTTCAGCAAACCCCCGGCCCGCACTGTATGTTTATACATCAGTAGCTTTAGTACTTTCATACTTTCAAACTAGGATGCCGAAAGTAACCATGGCACTGAAGACCAACGCCCATATGTTGATGAAAACACTTTTGATGAAGGGGAAAAGGGGACTTGCTGAAAAACAAAACCACATTAAAACCAAGAAGAGGTCAGATCTGGAGCAATAGGGAGGAGGGGTGAGAAACAGGAATGAAAAGTGCGAAAAAGCAAAGTAAGCAGAAGACACTGCATTTTAAGATATTTTCTGCACCTTATACTGCTTGGTCACAAACTTTTTCCAAATGTGTTTGCTCAGCAGTGTGGATGACATTTGGTGGCATTCAGTTTTTGTGTTTGACATTATTTTAATGCATTTATGAGTAAGACTTGCAATTTTCAAGCCTGTAATTACGGGAAATAGCAAGAGGTCGTTCTAATCAAGGCCCCTTTCTCTCTCAACCAATTCATAAGAGGTTCGAAGGTGAAAACGGAAACAAAGTGTTTGAGAAGATAAAACATTCAGGAAAACAAAGTTAGAGTAAAATGATTCAAGGGTAGGATGATCAGTAAGACAGACAGGGTGACCCGGAGAGCCTGATGTTTCCTGCTTGGTGTGCTGGCCTGCTGGTACACTTAAAGGTCTTTTATAGAGAACAGTGCAAATTAAACAAGGCTTTGAAGACGCTATCAAGTGGACGTTTCTCCATCGATTGGCCGGCTATTCTGGCCTTCAAAGCCTCACACAGTCCTCATTGATCTGCAGTTTGTCTTCCTAATTAAACCAATTTCACAAGTCTACACTTTTATTTATTCATGTTGAAGATCTTTAGCCCTCTGATCCCACAATCGTAAGGCCTTTAGGCCTTGTCGTGTATTAGTTCCTCTGCAAAAGGAACTTGGACAAAGTTTAAATAAGCAAAACCAAACTGTTTATCTCCCTCCAATATGCCATTGCTTGGTCTCAAAGAGCCCCCACCGTAGAGATAATAGTGTGATTATTTCGATCTTCCACGAAAGGTCATAAGCACAAGAGTCCCGAGGTGTCCAGCTCCAAACCAAATTGCTTCTTGGGTCAAAAAGCGAGTATGCACAAGGAGACAAGGAGACACAAGGAGGAAATGAGACACTCTCAATAGTGTTTGGCACGCAAACGCCTAAACAATTTGCGTAAATTGCGCCCTAAGCCAGGGCGGGTGTATGAAAAAAAACTGTTTTCGCAAGGTGTTTATTGCATCTATCACTTTTAAAATCAACCAATGTTTTCTGCATATTTAAATACTTAGACCTCCACTGCGCTACACTCCTATATCTATTCAAGTTTTCAGCACAGCAGAATTTCCATTGATTGCGCTTTACATAACCTTTGGAGGATCAGCCATTAAAACAACACTATGCAGTATGCACAATATCCTACACCAGCCTACAACACACACACACAGCCACTTGAAAGAGCTGTTTTCAGAGCAAGAGAGAGAGAGAGAGAGAGAGAGAGAGAGAGAGAGAGAGAGAGAGAGAGAGAGAGAGAGAGAGAGAGAGAGAGAAAACCAGAGAGAAGTCAGGGAGGAGGGTCCTCTGCGGTGTGCTGAAAAACTGGCTTCTTAATCGGAGAGTAATGGAGCGGCAATGCCTGCCGTACTCTCTCTCTCTCTCTCTCTCTCTCTCTCTCTCGTTCTCCCATTTAGACTCACCAAGCAAGCGGGAGAGTGGAGTTTTACTCGTTCCATTATGGGCTTTGAATAAATGATTAAAAACTGTCTGGCCAGGGGTAGCAAGGCCGCATGAAAAACCTTCTAGAAAACAAGCTGGAGAGAGTGCTATGAGAGAAAGAGAGTGAGGGGGGGACGGGACGGAGGAGAGAAATCGGGAAGGGAGAGATAAGGGCAGAGGCCAAGCTTTGGTCAGGGCAAAGGGAAGTAGAACACACTCAATTAAAGGATGACCTTTGAGAGATGAAAGACAAAATGTTCAAAGTGGCACAGCGGAAAAAAAGGTCTGTTGGGAGCACATATATGTCTACAGAGAGGCCTTGTGTGAGAGAGACCCGCTGGGGGTAAGGGGAATGGCAGAGCCTTGTCGAAAGACTTCTGGTTCAGAACTCCATCTCAACCAATGCAAGTCAGTTTCACTAACAATTTGTTCTATTAAACAAGACAAGCCAATTTGCTTGGGAAAAGTAATGCAGCAATGGGTAGAGGTCCCTTCCACACTAAATAATACATATATTTACAAAAATGTACACCAGCTATGAGCCTAAAGACTCACACACAGGTCTCATAAACCCTGCCTGATACCAAATACCAACTCTTTAACGTCTTTAAGCCCAGCTAAATCACAAGGCACTGAGAAATTGACCCAATTACAAAGCACCACTCAGCGTCAGCAAAAGCTAGCATAAGCACTAAGGAACAGGATGGCTTAACTAGAAAGACCTCTAGCATTGGTTCCCCAGCAAGAGAATGAAGGTTTGCTGGGGAACTGTAATGCTGCTGTCACAGTGTTTGCTACTCTATGCAGGATATATAGACAGTTATTAATAACAATCAAAAGGTCAGGATGACCTACCATAGCATACCAGTGTGTACCAAACATAAATTATGAAATGGTTGTATTTTGTCACCTAAAGATGTCCACCAGCTTGACAGATGCCATTACGCAATGTCACAGAACATATTTCATTACACAAGTACCCACAAGAACATATTCTCTTAAATGGAACTAATCAAACACATAACAGAGCTAAAGAAGAGGAGAGGGAGGTGGAGGAGGACAAAGGCAATGGATGAAGTGATAGAGAGGGTGTCGATTAGCAGCGGCCCGCTAGCCATCAGCCAGCTATCTATCCATGGTCATTCATCAATGGGCTCAACAAGACAGTTGCTGCTGTCAAAGGAACAGCAGACAGGGCAAAGTCACGACCAAGAGCGCAAGTTGGACGTGCATTTGTGTGGTGTTTGTGTATGTGTGTCTATCTATGTGTCTTTTTGTTTGTGTATTTAATGCATGCATGCATATGTGTGTGTGTGTGTGTGTGTGTGTGTGCGTGTGTGTGTGTGTCTATGTATGTGTGTGTGTGTGTTTGGTCCGAGCCACATTTTGACCATAATTGCCACCTCAGAGGACGTGTCATTTGAGAAGGTGTAAATCCGGTGCCAAGCCCTGGCCATAAGAGCTTCACTTCTCACTCGCCGGCCTTTTTCCTGGATGTGTTGGAGCTGCTGAAGGACCACTGGAACCTTTTGAACCTCAGAGAAGCAGTAGTCTACTAGAAATGACTCCAATACGTTTCCCCCTAGAAGCTCATTCTCAAATACGGCAGTGGCAGGAATCTTCTCACGTCTCTCTCTCTCTGCACACAATATATTGACAGGCTTCAGACATTACGTCACTTGTGCTGCTGACGTTATTTTTCGCACGGAGATGACACATTAGAGTGTAATCCCACCTTGCATGGCATACACACGCATAGACACAAGCACACCCGTTGACATACACACAAATAAAGACATGCAAACATATACAGATACACACACACAAATACATTCACATATGCAAAGACACGCACACATACAGGCAGAAGCACACCATACACATGGAGGAACACACACACAAATGCACAGACAAACACACACACACACAAATAAAGAAGGAAACACAGTAAGACACATACACACAAAGAGATACATACAGTCAAACACATACAGGGCCAGACCCACACATGGATGGGAACGCACAAAGGAAGAGAACAAGCGGCAACCATGATCGGTCTGTGAAGCCCATCCGAGCGACTCACGTGTAGTTCATGTTTACATGTCAACGGCCTATAGGTAGCTCGCGGTGGTTGGAAGCAAAAAGACACCGTTCTAAGTCATTGGGAAATCTTTGATTGAATTCTCATAATATTCTTTTGTTCAACCAGTTAGAATCTCAGTCCATTTCCATATTATACATTTTAAGAATTCTCTTTTTGTCTGTTTTTGAAAGGACTTAGTATAAATGAGGTTTGGTCATAGACTAGTGCAGGCAGCCTTTCAAATCCTGACCTCAATGTGCCAAATATGGATACTTTGTGCTACTGGTTGCAAGAAATCTCAAGCAATGGCAGCTCCCAGAACGTGAAATCTAAGGCTTCATAACGGTTGTGTGCAAAACCGACGGGTGATCACAGACGCTACGTCCATATTTTCGACAGTCTATAGTACAAACACAGACGCACACAGACACACTTTCTTTTCTGCTGCCCTGCCTGTGTGCTGCCTGCTCTAGGGGTTTCACTCAGCAGGCAGGGCCAGCAGTCATTACATGCCACTTAAACAATTAATCCCCCGGCACCGCCCGCTACCCAGGCTACTCTGATGAGGTCGTCACGTTTCCCATCAGCCCTCTCTGGCCTGTGATTTGACTGCCACCCTGGAGTCATATGACTAAGACAGACGGGCCGGGTGGGACGGTTAGAAGGAAGTCCGTGCGTGAGAAGGACATCATCGCACACCAGAGACTGGCTGGCTGGGGGTTGAGACACAAGGCTTGTTTGTGGCTGGGTTCCCTCCCCATGTAGAAGAGCAACAGGAAAGGATTGGGACAATGTGTGGGGGTTGGCCCTATATGGCAGACACACACACACACACACACACACACACGGATGGTTGTGCTCACAGCAGGAAGTCCGGCCAGTGCAGAGGGCAGACAGTTAGCGCCCATCTCAGTTTCATCCAGGGCACCAGTCCCAGCTGACAGCATGTGGGAGTGACCTGGAGATGATGTGTGTGTGTGTGTGTGCGTCCATCGTTGTCTATGCATGATTTGATTTGATTCTTTTGTTTTGAGCCAATACTGTTTAGTCCTGTGGTGCTTTTTCCGGCTATATTTTTTCTCGATAACCGTTGATATTTTGCAAAGGCTCAAACCAGTGGAGAAAATTGAAACACTCTCCTCTCCCCCCCCCCCCCCCCCCCCCCAACAACAAAAGGGGGGGGAAGCACAACACCGACCAAACACCAGGGCCCTAATGGGGGGTTATAATAGATGAAACCCCCCCAGAACCCGATCCCAA
>JAOPJO010000134.1:7082195-7095702 GCA_027123675.1 Molva macrophthalma | reverse complement strand
CCCCCCCCCCGCCCCCGCCCCCCGCCGGCCCCGGGCCCCCCCCCCCCCCCCCCCCCCCCCCCCCCCCCCCCCCCCCCCCCCCGGTGCATAAGAATAGAGAATTGGCCAGACAGCGAAGCAATCGCTCTGTGTTGCGTGAAGGCAGCTGAACGTAGCAGCATGTTTCTGTGTCCTGCTCCCCGTTTCAACGTTGCCCCTCATTGGCCGAGGGAGAACAGCTCTGTTTGGTTCCAGCTGCATCTGTCACTCATTGATTTTAACCCCGCCCCCTCCAACTAACCCAGCACCACCAGCAACTACCCCCGTCCCGAAACTCAATAGTATAGATGCTGTGAGAGAGCTGAAAAGAGTGATTGTGTATGTATGTATATGTGTGTGTGTGTGTGTGTGTGTGTGCGTGTTTGCGTGTGTCTGTGTGTCTGTGTGTCTGTGTGTGAGTGAGTGAGTCACTTACAGAGAGATGTGAAAGGGGGGAGAATGAGTAAGGTGGACTCAAACAGAACGAGAAGAGAGGGAGAAAAAGCGATAGAAAAGGGGCAGGGGGTGTTTGAAAGAGCACGGCTCACACGTCCCTATTGAAGCGGAGGCATTTTTTTACACACAGATACCGATGGACACTCAAACACACTCAGCACAGACACACAGGAGAAGCCTCGCCATCCCCTCCTCTTTGTGGCAGTGGTTCTTCTTTGTCCTGGTCTCTTCACCACGGCTGATGTATGCAAGAGAGGCCAGAGCTACGTGAAAGAATTCACATTCCTGCTCCCGGCCAAGACCTGGGGAAGAACCTAAAATCGAATAACGAGAGGAAACTCCGTCCCTCAAATGGTGGTTCGAATGATGGTGCACAATCCCCTCCAATGTGTTAAAAGAGACACATTCGAGGGATACCTTTACAAAGAGAGAAAACTAAAACATGACTGGATGAAAAAAACAGGAAAAATACCAACGAAAGGGGGGGAAATAGCTAAGTTTCTGCTGGAGATGTCCCGACGAATAGCTCCGGTGTGTCGGGAAAGGTAGAGAGAATGGTTTGGCTTCAATATGAAGATCAAAGTTCAAATTCAACCCTGCCTTCAAAAGACATGGGGGAGAGTTTACAGGGGGGAGAAAGACAAACCTGAAATAGGTGAACAAATTCCTCTATATTTAATATTCTTTACAATGTTTCGGCAGCGGCAATGTTTTGGGAGGGAAAGTTATTCCAGCTTATCCTGAAAATATTATATGAAGTATTGCTCTCTGTATGTCCTTTTGATATGGTGAGACGTATGCGTGGTAGAACTTTGGAGAAAATAGAAAACACGTTTTCAAAAATGCTCCCACAATTTATACCAATTCGGTAGAATCCTCCATATAGCTGTGAATGATAATGAATATATGTGTGTAAATGGTACGGTAGTGCTACCCAGAGCTAGGGATTCATGTGAGCAGGATGTGGCCGGTGAAACAGATGGTAGAGAGGTTAATGTTGGCCATGCAGACGCTGTGTGACAGCCAGACACCTCAGGTGGAAACGCAGCTGTCGGACGCATGGTTTACTTTGCTTACATACACGGCACCTAGACGCATGTATGCATGTATGTGTGCTTGGAGAATACAAGGCTGTTAGACTAGAACAAAATTAAATAGAGAGAGAGAGAAGACAGGAAGGGAATTGTGATTATGAGGAAAAGGGAAAGGTACAAACACATAGTGAAATCACAAACAAATGATAGTAGTATTACAAAAGGTCACTATGAATGAATATTTTTTTTATAGAATGCATGAAAATAAATATTGTTGTTTGAGTTGATTCAGAAAACCATTTAGGAGATAATTCATGCTCATAGTCTATTTCAATGCAAATAGTTTACCATCAGCGATTTATGGGAGAGCCGTCGTTGTCTGCTACAGGCTGACTGCTACTGGGATGCTAACAATCGCAGAGCTTGCACAAATCCTTATCTAATGAGTTTCTGCATTGCTTTTTATTTTATCCTAGAAATTGGGCAACTCAGCAATTTAGATACAGAGGATGCAATATTTTGGGCAATTTTCTAGCAAAAACCATTCTGCAGTGAAATAAAAACATTGATACGACGTCAATACAAATTTGGGGATCAGCGACATACTTTAATTACAGAGAGAGGATTGTAATTATGCAGAAAAAAGATTTGTCTTTCATTTGTAGAAGCTCAGGATTAGGGCCGAATAATAGTGAAGAAGAAGCACAATGGAAGTTAGTTTATGACGAGAATAAATTTAAATGAAGCAAAAGAAGGAAAGACTCCATTTAAATGTATGTTTGACATGCTCAGCCTCGTAGGCAACCGTCAACATCACCAGCCCCCTAGCCAATAATATTTCCCTTGGCCAAAACCATTATCCCAGCCTCAACAAGGACCTCTTTCAGACACACACCATGCGAGACGGTCTGCATTCCACACCAGACCCCTTCCATCCTGCCCCTGTTGTGACGTACTAGCATGGTGAAGGGGGGAGAACAGGGGGGTTTGTGTCTGGATCTGGCCCAATAACTCAGGCAGGCTAAGAGACCCAGAAAGGATAACAACAAAGCTGCTAGGTACGTCTGCTGCTCTGTTTTGCTTGATATGAGATGATGGGTGTACACAGCTTGGTCCTGGAGCACATAAGCTGCTGTCACAAAGAATCGGCTTCTTGTCAATCTCCTTGAGATGCTTGCGGTTGGCGTGGCTATGGCTCAGAATGCCCATGGGGCTGGCAAAAACCGAAAACTTCGATTTTGATGCAAGGATGCCTGTCTAGCCTTTAGCTAGGATCCTGGTGAAGAGCCAAGAGGAATGTGGAAGTCTGTTTTCCATATTTGGTCATGAAAAACTATTTTCTATTGACTGAAGAAGTCCTTAGACTAGCGGTTCCCAACTATGGTGTCATCATCCCACTTTGGGTCCCATGATATTCATATGAGGCATGATTGCTGACATAACCTATAGATATTGGATGAATTATAACAAACCATTGTTTTCTTCCAAAGGTCTCATAGACATCCTGTAAATACAAACTGGCTGACTTATGATTCGTAGCCACGAGCAAACTACTACAAATCACTTAGTGTGGAGTAGCACAATGCAATAACGTTCACCGGATATTGATATTACCGGCAGATGTTCCACAATTTGTGTAGAAGAAGATTCACAAAAGTTAAAGATGGGGTTGCAAGAAGTAGAAATGGGGTCACGTGCCTTAAAAAGGTTCAGAACCACTGCGTTAGACTCTCAGTTGACTTTCATTAGAAGGGACTACATCAATATAAATTACAGTTTCACTATAACTCTCTAAAGAAAAGGACACTAGGGCAACTTTTGGAGAATTACAATGAGCTCGGTAGATTACCTTCTCTGCCATATCAGCCAGTAAAGATATTCGATATGTGATGAGGAATGCAAAATCCATAAGAAAATGTCTGTGTCTGTTTGTGTCTCTTCGAACCCAAAACAAACACGGTTCAGTGTGACTTTTGGTCTTCATATGTTCAGCGTTTACATGCTTGTAGGTCATCTCATAAACATGTCACCCCAGAACCTTAAACTCATGAGCCAATAAAATGTGATCTTTGAAGAACCAAAGGACCTCCAGATTCGGACCTTACGAATGGTTTCAATTTAGCTTCTCCACCGAGCGTCCAGCCTTGTTTGGTTACCTTGCCGGACACAAGGAAGTACAAGGTCGCATTCCTGAGGGAACACCGTCCCCATAAAGAAAGGAGGCACATCATTTCAAACACATGGTCCATGCCTCAAGCGCCATGGGCCAGGAAACTGTTTAGACTAGACAGGATCCTCTCCGAGTGTCGAAATGTACAGCTTGCAAACTTGCAAACTCTCCACTGTTTGCGAGTTTCCACCGAGCCAATTCAGCATGTTAGTGCTTTCACTGTCCAATTGAAGCCAATTCAGCAGCTCTTTCTCACCTGTGCCACTCTACACGGTGGATGCGTGTGAGGGTAAGAGGGGGTCAGTTCTAGAGGTATCTTGTTCATGCTTTCAATAGCAGGAAGGCTTTAATGGATTTTGGAGGACATGGAGGTGCTTTACGCTCTCTCTCACACTCTTTCTCAACCTTGAGTAAAAAATCCTGTTTTTCCACGAAACCCCGTTCTATGCTGGGGAAAACCAGTGGTCTTTTTTTTATCAGTAAGATGTGTGACTCATGGACCAGTGCTTTAACATCACTCTTAATAGTAAAGTCGTGTGGCTAAAAGACCTAGCAACCGGCGTATCAATGGGATAATGTCTTCATTAATATTTACAGCAATGAGTGACAGGGATCATTTTAGAAGTACAGAATAGTCATTGCATCATTCATCATCATCGTCTTTTCATGAATTCTCAAATGGCAAAGCTGCCCAGTGACTTTATTCAAATAGAAGTTTAAGACAATAGTAGAAATATAAAACATATTATACGATATTCAAAAGTCAAACAAAGATGGGGCACTTTGACACAAAGCTAATTAGGACAATTATGAGGGGCAATGGGGGCCACTGATGCAATGGGAACGGGGACTAAATAGGGAGGGGAAAAATAGAGAGATCAGGAGGAGGGGATATACTGGGGTTCATTGTTAAGACAGGTGATTTACGAGGGTCTCCAAGGCCCTGCCAGGGTTAAGATAGATCTTCTGTTGCAACAGCACCCTGGGCCCCTTTGTGTTCATTGTGCCAAGGACAGGGTTGTGATGTGAGAGGGGATCAGAGGAGGTGGTGGGGGGTGGTGGTACTATGGCAGAGACCGGGCCTCCATGGATAGGCCACAGTCTGCAGCCCAGATCAAAGCCCACAGTGTTCCCTCTGTCTACAGCTCACAGGCCTCCGAAATCACCCCGACCCCGACATTTGTATAAGGCAATAGTATGTCTCTCCATTGGCAAGAAAAATCAGCTGAAGGGAGCTAAATCTGAATAACAAATAGCAACGTATTTATATCTACAGTGCAAGAAACATTTTTACATTAGAGGTGGGTGTTGTGGCATCAGAGGAGGTCCATTCCTATTGTTGGTAAATAGACAGATGAGGAGGCTGGTATGTATGAAATGAGGTCACCGGCCCCCTGTACCCCCCCCTCCCCCGCCTCATGCTAGACATGAGATGTCTGAGTGCTGTCTGCCAATCTCCATACATGGAGCCCTCACCATTCAACACTAGACCTTTAAGAGCCTTAATGATGAAGTTCCTCAGGGCGAAAAATCAATTTCCACCGACAAACCTGATAGCAAATGAAGAAAAGATGTGGTTTTAGCCTGCATCAGGATCGTCAATTAACTTAAAAGCCGACCTGTTTTGTGTCACTGAATCTTTGCTGATATATCCATAAGTGTTTCAAAGTGTCTGGTAAAGCTTTGTGTTAATGTCCTCTCCAATATGGCTATATGGACAAATGGACTTGCTGTTCTTTAACAGTAATTCCAGTAATTCTTTTGAAATGAAGAAATGGGTCAAGAGTTTATGTAGAAAAGGTATTGGAAAAGGTCTTGGAGAGTATGGCTATGAATACCTCGTAACACATTGTTCTGATACAGTTCCAACACAAAATAATAACATTGGTTTTTAAAGTGTTTAACCGTGTACTTTCTCTTTGGGTTTTTTTTCAACCCTGTTGTGCACATCTCTGGCTTGGGGTGAAGGATTGTGGTTATTTTAAAATAGGACAGATAATTCAGTTCACCTCTGAGGAGGAAACTTTACAATATATTGTAAAGGGAGGAATCAATAGATTCACATCCCATAATGCACACATAACCGTGTGTTGTTTGGGTGTGAACATCTTATTCTATTGGTCAGTTAAATCTAAAATAGTTACTCATGCACCTTTGGTTGAACCTTAGTGTCGAAGCTGCCTCCAAATTAAAATCCACGGTGCGGAAGAGCCTATTATCCGGAACAATGAACCAATAATTCTACCAACTAATTCCACAAACTATAATTCTCTGTAGGAAATAAGGAACCATGAGAAGCTTGACACTGATGATCTTAACGATCGGTCGGGCAACCAACACTGGGAAGCGTTATCTGTTTAGATCATGACTTGCGTGCTCTCTGAATCACTACTTAATCTCTCTCTCATTAGGGTATTTACCTAAACTAATTTCACTAATTCATTGGATCGTTCATCAGACTTGGACCACTTTCCTCCTGAGCAGGCTTTGAATAATAGATGGCTTCCTTGAGCTTGGTCCCATGGTTGTGACTCTTGACCGTATGCAAGCTAAACCATAGCCGATTGAATCCATCACTGTGTGTGTGTGTGTGTGTGTGTGTGTGTGTGTGTGTAAGTAAAAGACAAGAGGCAGGATTCATGTCATTGCGCTAGTAAAGCTAGCATGAAAGCAGAATAAAGGGCAGGATGTTAGTGCTTAGGGCTTTTGTCCTTCAGCCAAAAAGGTCCAGGTGATGGCACTGTAGGCATCCTATAGTGATGTGTCTAATCCCCAATGACTGTCTCTGAATTCATGTCAATTGCTTGGGAAAAAAACATTGGCTTAATAGTAAAGAGTATAATACAATTGGCTTCTCATTCAGTTCAGTTCTTGAAGACAGAGCCCACTAGTTGTTCACAAGCGCATCAAACTGGTCACTGCATCACAATCTCAAACATTCAATTTGCTGGGTGTGCGAGGCCATTTGTCATCAGGGGCCAAGTCAAAGTATCTGAGTTCTGGAGATGTTCAGGAGGAGCCCAGCCCTGTTCTGCAGTGACGACACCCAGCCGAGGAGCCCGCCAGGTAGGGTGTCAGTGCATCTGGGAGCTCCAGATGCACCAGAAGTCTCCAGAAGTGAGTGATTGTGTGGAGCTTTGTGTAAAAGAGAGGGGCTAATTCACTGGCTGCCATGTTAAATGCTCTGGTGTAAATCATACAAGGCTTTATGAGTCAGAAGAAGGCATCACTCGCTTTCCCATGCCTCTTTCTAGTACATGAACACACAGAATTACACACCACTCACTGCCACACAGGTACTTGATCACCACAGTCCGTGGCTGCAAAAAGTGCCAGATTTAGTTTATTATACTCTGTCTTTCCTGACACATTGCTATTATGTCTCTTTATTTTAAGGTTCAAGCAAGCCTCACACATCTTCTCATACCAGCTGTAAATTTCCTGACTTCTTTCACAGTAAATATTGATGACGTGGTTGTTAACTGCTGTTAGATAGAACACAGGTGCTGCATTACCAATCACAATTCTAAATCTGTTTTAATGGGTTTTGTTGAGCCGTCACCCATGACAACACAGGGTCATAACCTTTATGCAGGGCAATGAAATACGACCAGCCTAAAACATTAGCTGCCCACAGCAGAAGTTGGCATTAACCGACCCGATCACTCTACTTCACCAGAAAATATACCCTCTTAAATCGGTTATTAAATAATGACTTCTACTACATTTGTTTTATTATTTGTATGGGCTTTTGTGTAGAGGACAGTGAAGACAGACAGGACAGTGCTTTGAAGAGTAGGAATGATGTACGTAGTACAGAATTGCACCCTGGAATCGAACCTGTATCACTCAATCATTGGCTTGTTGTGCCAGTGGAGAAAGAGCTGTGCCGGTTCAGCTATAAATACAAAGAATACAGGAATTGCTATAAATAAAGAAGAAAGACCACTGGTCGTCAAACAGCAACTGGCCGTCCTATAAAGATCTGCCTTCCTCCATGGCTTCAGGAGCCACTGACAGATGAAATGATAATATTTCCCCTTGACACACCGCAGTTCGGCCGTGAGCTGGGGAGACAACTGACATTTCACTGAGAATAAATCTGCTGTCCCATCTCCAACATCTTCCAACACTTTTCCTCCGGTGTGAAATTGAAGCTAGGACAGCTTTTAGGAGAAGGGGTGCACGGGTGGGCTAGGGTGTCTAGCCCCTACCTGCTCCGTAATGACCAGTATCCGTATTCACTGTGAATTACATCGGATAAAATCGTCTTTTCCAAACGACTCCCGATGCATTCAAAAGTCCTCACCAGCGTACATGATCACAGGGGAACATCAGCTGTGTATATCCAGTCCCACCATGTAATGACGCCAATCGTTGACCCGTGAGAGCGAATGACCCAAAAGCACAGAGATGGTGTGGGCTTGTGGAGATGGTGGGAGGGGAAAAGCGAGGCATGGGAGGATCAAGTAGGGCGACCAGGCCGGCGGGTGCAGACCGCCCGGGCGACCAACAGACACCACACACGGGTTCAATCTGGGATAGGATTGGGAGCACGGAGGTTGGATGCTGAACGCGGGATGCTTTGCTTGTTTACCTGCATCACCACCTGCTGCCAGGGAAGCGGATGGCTGCCCAAGCCGTTGCCACCGCCCAGCACGTCTGCGGGCAGGTTGGAGCGCTCCAACTGCAGGGAGACGTTGTGGCGCTCCTCCTCCAGCGCGCGGGTCAAGCGTTCGAAGCGCGCCTCCTGCTCCTTCACCGAGGCCAGGATGCTAGCTGCCGAGCGCAGGTCGTAGTCCTCCATGATGGTGGTGGTGGTCGCTCTCGTGTGGAACTTTCGTGGTGGAGAATAAGCGGGGGGGGGGGGGGTGTGACAGATGGTCAGTATAGACACCCAAGCCCACCTGGCTTGTGGTGACTGGCATCGAGTAGCTGGTATTTGGGCTCTTCTCCAGGGTTTGGACCAGCCCTGAACATCCCCTAATGGGATTTGTGTTACTGCACTCTAACAGCCAGATAGAAAAACGATTAAACAGGTCTTGGTTTGAAAACACAGTGGCATTTAAATTGTAGATGAATTACAATCAGTTTTGATGGGCACTAAATATCCAAAATGAGGCAAAATATACAATAAAAAAAGCAATTGTGCATCATTGGCATTCACAAAGGACAACAACAGCGGTTCACTTGTCAGACTGAATGATTGCGCTTGATATTGGTTAATAGCGAGAGTGGTTCTCCAAGATTCTAAGATATTGAAAATGATGAAGATGACGAAGAAGGGGTTGAAGCGTGACGGACCCTCTGCAATCGCTGTGCACGGAGCGATTGAACTTGAACACAAGGGAACATGGAGGAAAGCAGTCGATTGAATTTTTTCAATTAAATAAGTCATGATGTGGAGAGTCGACCATCCATCAAATCCAGGTACTGCGTGGGTGCCTGCGCCCACACCCCGAGGCAAGGCACTCAACCTCAGGTCAATCTAAGGTCGATCCACAGGGTCCATCGACAAACAGATTAGCTCATGTCTTGAAGCAACACGGGTAGTAGGTGTTGTCTGCTGCATGCTAATAACAGCTTATAATGTGAAAATCACATTTAGATGATGCTTATATTAGCTAAATAATGTCATAATGAAATGTAAACCATTACTGAATTACAATAACTAAAAACTAGAATCAGAAAGGATACGAACCAAGAATTTGGTCCTCAACATATATAGATGGATATACTTATAGATGGAAAAGGATGATTTTGACTTCACAAATGAACAAGCTTAGCCAGTGCAGCTAAATACCACTGTCCCTGAATACAGCCTGGCATAGTGGTTAGCACGCACACACACACACACACACACACACACTCACACAGCACATGCACAAGCCTTGTCTCTGGGCCAAGCCTATCTGGGAAGACATCTGTAACTGGCATTGCACAATTCCTAGATAAATAATCATGATCTTTCGGCTGACAATAACACAAGCCAGCAAATGTATCACTGTCAGAGACACACTAAACACACAACCACACGCAAGCACAGACACCACCAATGCACACAGGCACACACCATAAAACAGTGTCTCACACACATACTCACACACACACACATACTCACACACACACACACACACACACACACACATTACTGATAGTGGGATGGCAGCAAAGGGGCAGACAGTGAGAGAACAAGTGAGTGTGGAAATAGCCATCCGAGGAGATACAGACCTCAGAGATAAGCAGCCGGAGACGAGTTAGAGACAAGACATCCCCGAGCCACAGAATAGAAGCTGAATATAGCAGAGCTGCCGGGAGAGAGGTCTGAACACGGAGAGAAAAGGAGGGGACGAGAAAGGAGAAACAAAAGAAGAAATATAAATATAAACAGATATGAACAGATATTAGTGAAATGGTCGTCAAAATCAAAGAGGCCAACATATTTTCAATCATTATTTTGAATCATTGTAATAATAAAAATGATCACATTATTTTATAGGATATTTATTCTGGTTTAACGTTATAAAAATGATAAAAGTAACATGTTTCCATGGAATAAAGCAACCTTTCTTGCAGCAGGGATTACAAAATAAGAGTATGAATCTATGCAAAGACAGATAGAACCGTTCACTTCCTAATCGTCAAATACATGTCGTGATTAAGGTCAACATGAGAAAGAATGTCAACAAAGACAAGAGGTGCCAAGCTAAAAATGGCTGCCTGTTCCGAGAACCTGCAGGTCAAAATATGAACACAATCGGTATTCCCGAGGACACTAGATTCTAAATGTCATCCTTAAAACAGAACCTTAAAGCAGGTGTTTTTCAAGTGAGAGGGAATCAAGCTTGTGCGAAATAAATGTCATTCATGAACTCATCAGACGACAGAAAGTTAACTCAAAACAGGAAACAATGGGAGAGCTGAGCAATTTTTTCCGTCAGAGGGATAATAATCATTGCAGAAATAAATTATTCAAATCTGATCGCGGGCTGGATAATACACACTGTGTGTGACGGCGTAACAAAACACATTAGCATGTAGATCTGTATTGTGTGTGTGTGTGTGTGTGTGAATGTGTGTCTTAGACAGCACGAAAGAGTGGGGGTGTTTGTATATCTCCTTCATGTCGGCGTGGCACACGCACACGCACATGCACACACACAAACACACACACTGGTAAACAGGCCTCTGTCTTCTCTATAGGACCTGGTGGGCGTCGTGCTCTTCTTCTTCCCCTTTGAAGCGCACAATCTGCCTTTGATGTTTGCTTGGCGCTGATCATTTATTTATCCAGCACGGAGCGTGCACCCGGCTGCCAGGCAGAGCAGGGCAGAGCAGGGGAGAGAGGCTGCCGCTCAGAGTTGAATTCCGCCGATGGAAAGGAGAGTAAAGCAGAGTGGCGAGAGAGAGAGAGAGAGAGAGAGATGGAGAGGTTCTGGTCTCTTTTAGGTTGTTTCCTCAAACCCTGCCTCCGATGCAGAAAATCTATCCGTCCGTAACACGCTTGGCGTTCTATTCCTTCTCTCCCCCATTTGACAGCCCAAAGTGATGAGGGGGAAGTCTTGTTGATAATTGGTTACTTTGGTGGAATTAGTTAATTAACGATCCGCTGTTTCAAATGTATAAGTGTTCTTGACACTCCTTGTCAGTCTATCAAATACATTAAACACTATATTACATAAGTCAACAAAACAATAAAACACACACAGACATAACCAATATTATTGGGCAGCTCTAAAAGTATTATTATAACTATAACTGCTGGAAGATGATAATGTATCACTAATGGTTGGACATATCTTCATATTTACATTAAGCATGGAAATCCATAAATGAGTATAAATATAATGAGTCACACAGCCATGGAAGCTCAAGAGAAATTATAAGCCTTCTCACATAAACATTTTACGACCACTTAATTGCATTCGGGAAAGTGCTCTCAGCTAATCAAATATACTCAGTTTTGATCCATTTTATTTCAAAGTAGCTAGCTAATAGTCATTTTTAAGACATCATTTAATACATTGAAGCCCCAGAATTAATAATTCATATGACTTGATTTGATTATACAAACAGCAGTTCCTGCAATATATATTTTGGATGCGTAACTATTTCAACAGTGTTGTGAGATGACGCAACTAAATGGAAATTGTGTTTGGATTAACGCTGTGGCCCGAGTTTCAGCTGACCAATTCAATTACAGAATGCAAATGAGCACCTGAGTCAGGCAGACTTTGAAATACAGCCGTTGAGTCAGGGGAACGATCGGCAACGATGGACCACTCTGATTGGTTGTTCTCGATGACAGAGGGCAGTGATTCATGCTATTCATGCTACAAGGAGGGGCGCACCCGGGGGGGGTTGGTTCATGGTTATGTCAGGCATGTCGGTTATGCCCCTCTGCTTAGCATTAGCCAGTGACTAGCGACAGTGCTAGCCTTGCCTAAAATAGTCCAGAATTTGGGGGGGGTGGGGGTTGGGCATGGGTGGGGAGAAGGGGTCGCATGGGGAGGGTACAGAGTTATTCTCCAACCATAAACGCCACCACAGGTATTCTGTTTTTGCGGTTGAGCAGATGTTCACCAACGGCCCCGCGTGGTGTGGTGGAGCCAGGGGGGCAGAAACACAGGCCCAGGGTCTTCAAGTTTAAGCCCATCTCCAATATCCCCCCTTCCCCCCAACCAATAGTAAATAAATAGCCCTGCGGGAAGTCTTGTAAGAAGAGCACATGAAATTGTAACTCAAGAAAATAAATATGTTTAACTGTTTCTACAGATATAGTGGGTGGGAGGTGATAGACTTTGAAGAAATAAACAGGCCTAAATAAAAGCTAAAATAAGACGGAAAATTGCAAGGGTGGCAAAGTGGCACCTTGCTAAACGTTCTGCTGGTGCCAGGATTCAATCTAACGGATGAATTTGGTTCATAAACCCCCAAGTCCTACCTCTGAGAATAGCTTGGTGATAAATATATTCACACACTGCGACTATTAACAGTATGGATCGACTTAAAGGAAATGTGGTGGTTGAGACCACAACCAGACACTACTTTCTACTACCCTTCCCTACTTTTACCCATGCATTTCCCTGCTCCTGTTTTGGTGGTAAGGGTGTAAGTATCCTACCCTACCTTACCCACTCCTAT
This sequence comes from Molva macrophthalma, assembly GCA_027123675.1. NCBI lineage: Eukaryota > Metazoa > Chordata > Actinopteri > Gadiformes > Lotidae > Molva > Molva macrophthalma. The sequence continues at coordinate 7,082,880 of JAOPJO010000134.1, read as the reverse complement.
CCTACCCTACCTTATCCTACCATAGCCACTCCTACCCTCTCTCACCCTACCTGAGCCCCTTCCTACCCTAACATATCCTACCTTACCCACTCCTTTCCTCTCTTACCCTATCTGACCCCCTCCTACCCTACCCACTCCTACCCTACCTTACCCACTTCTACCCTATCCTACCCTAAGTTACCCACTCCTACCCTACCCTATCCTACCCTACCTTACTCATTCCTATCCTACCCTATCCTACCCTACCTTACTCATATCTATCCTACCCTATCCTACCCTATCTTACCCACTCCTACCTTATCCTTCACTATCTTACCCACTCCTATCCTATCCCATCCTAGCTCTTCCAATCCGTTGCCTCTTCCGAAACACAACCGGTGCCTGTGAGTATGAAACGTGTGTCCAGACACTCCAGTACTATCATCCCTGAAGAGCAGACCACCACGTCCACACTCCCGTCATATCGCAGGAACAAATCTGTGTCTCCTGGTCGGAGGGGCGGGACTTAGGGGTCAAAACCAAAGGCGGGGGGGAAGGGGTACAAACTGGTGTGTGTATGTATGTGTGTGTGTGTGTGTGTGTGTGTGTGTGTGTGTGTGTGTGTGTGTGTGTGTGTGTGTGTATTTTTTTGTGTTTTTTTTTGTTTATGGTGTGTGTGTTTTTTATAAAACAAACACACAAAAAT
>JAOPJO010000134.1:7052845-7060345 GCA_027123675.1 Molva macrophthalma | reverse complement strand
AAGCTGGTAACACTATGCAGGTTCCAGACACAACAAAACACATCTAATATCCATACGTGGGTATGAACCTCTAAACTCTGTCTCAATATGCACTCTATAGTAGTATTGATTATTGTTGCCTATAAGTGAAGCAGCTGCAGCCTGAACTGCCAGGCATTTAGTGAAAGAAATATTATCTCAGACTTTTTGTTGTGAATGACTAATACTGCAGCACAAATGTATTTCCTTGTGAAGGCTTTGCTGTGTGAAATTGATTGACCCATGTTTAATCCTGACAGTCTTGCCAGGTTAACAGACACACACGCTCGCACACACACAAGCACGCAGGCAGGAAGTCAGGCACGCACGCATGCACACACACACACACATTCTACATGTAGATGACTGTCTGGAAATAGAAGGGATGAGAGAACTCAAATGTTGACCTGAACCTAATCTACAATTCAAATGTTAAATTCCCTGCTAATGCCAGGTAAATACTGCCGAGAAAAATAATCTCTTCACAGTGATTGAAAGTGTGTGCGTGCGTGTGTGAGAGAAAGACAGAGAGAATTAGGGAGGAAAACGCAGCAGTGTCACTAAGTAAAAACAGCCCTTCCATAACTGTTAAAGCAGCACTGGTTACAGTGGGAAGACGTTTGAAGTAGGATGTTGGGTATGTGGCAGATATATGGTAGTGATGGTTCCAGGGTTAGTCTAGTCTTATTTAGTCTATGGTTTCAATGAATGACAACGTGGGATTCAACCACACCTCCATCTCAAGAATGACTCCTCACGTCCTGGATATAGCCAAACATGCAATCATGGGAATGATGGGAAGAGGTAGAAAAAAATTTAATATGTTCCTTTCACTCCTGTTTTGAAAGTGGATGTGTGTAAGTGCTCGGTCAAAATTGGCAGGAAATTCCATGTTATGGTGTGAATTTGTACTCGTAACAAGGGGGAAATGCGGACAAGAAGCATTTTAATACTTCATCGTGGAAATCAATCGTTTTGTTAAAAGGACTGGAAATTCCACTGTGGTCGTGGTCGCAGAATGGGGAGATGGCTGGAGCCAGGTCCGCTCGAGTGTGTTGGTGATGCAACACCAAGCTACGCCATAAAATAAGTTCCTCTCTACTTGCTCCCCATTAACATATTCAAGTCTTATTCCCTGGGCCTATTAATATGCCCCCGTCTGCCTTAAATGATACACAGCGGCCCTGGGCTCCTTCTGACATCTTATGAATCAAAATGAGTTATAAACAACACTTAAACACTTCCTTGGGCCCTGGGAGTGGAAGGCAGGAAATCATTTCACAGACTACATGGTCGGAATGTGTCTGGGGACTAACGATTCTCTTGTGAAATTATTTGTATTCATCATGCAACAAAGGCACCGACATCCAAATTATGGACTGGCATATCATCACTTTACACTTAAAGTGTGATTAACATTTGTTTATTGTACTCGATAAATAGGTGAGGGTGCTCATAGATTACTGGGCTGTTGGCCAGTGGCTATTTCAATATAAACAAAACATAGTTGGATTGCAATGGTGAAAGGGAGAAAAGAATGGGGTTCAGGGGTATGCAAGTACAAGAGAAAGGCAATTAAAGAATGCATTAGCATGAGAGTCATTAACTTATGGTCACCCTTGGCGCTTCACAGCTATAGTTCGGTTGATTTGGTCTTAACAAGCGGCTAATTTGTTACAATGTGGCACTTTCCCACTGGTTCAGTTTGTGTTCACACTGCGATATTTAAGAGGACCGAAATGTGTAAACACCACGTGTGAGCAAAGTACGTCGTCATTTGGTTACAAAAGTTGGTCAGGAGTCGTGCCACTGTCTTCCAAACAAACACGGAAAGCTGTCGCTTTACACAACCAAAATGGAAATGTATCAAACTCATGAGCTACATGGATGTAAAAATTGTAACAATTATGTTGATGTTATAATAATGTATTTGCACACAATGAACATTCAGTTTGCACGCAAATCAAGACATCGCAATAGCATAAAACAATGTGTCGATTAATGTTATATGTAGTTATACAGCCGTGCTGCCTTGAGACACTGTATTTTGGATAGTTTCCAGTAGTTGGTTCTGATCACGTTCTCACCTAAAGCCAAATTAACCTTACTTAACATGGAAGCAGACCAAAAACCCCTTTTTCAAGCAGATCAAAGTGAAATGTGGTCCTGTCCATTTTTGGTGGATGCTCCTGTCTTCAGGGTTTTAGGAGAACATTAGTATTCATTGTTGTGAATTGACTTCTCTGTCAATGTCAGCCATGTTGCTCCAAATAAAAGCTTTGATTGACAAGAAGTGTGTGCTATGCACGATCGATGCCATCTTGTTTGGATTAATGAGATATCAGAGGGCTTCTCTCCCCGAATGCAGAAACACTCATCAGGCCTAGTTAGATCATATTTGAAGTACCATATTAAAATGATGTACACGACATGTGTCAGCAGCTTGCAGAGAACGTAATCTTTCCTGGACATATTATATTATATTACCTCCTAAACTATTAACAATTGTTACCCATAGTGAGGCTCCTGAGAGGTTATAAAAACCAAAGCACATTTCCCTTGATTTAGGAAGCTTCTGTAAGTATACATTAGCACCAAGGCCTTAGTAGGTTACACGCCAGGAAAGAAGTGCTGCATTGCAAGGCGTAGCAGATTGGACATTGTACCACAGGACATGAGAAGTGTTTGATATCAAGCAACATGGGAAAAGACAATAAGAGGCGTTGAGTGGTTCTCTAAGATGTAAAGAAGTGGGATTGGATTGTGATCATAAAGACATTAAAAACAACAGTTTTTAATTGTTTGGGTATTCCAATCGTCCTGCTGCCCACTAGGCTACCTTTAAAGTTGGGCCGACTTCGGCAGTACACGCTATACGACTGGTCTTGAAGTCGGATGTTGGTTCACACTAGGCGAGTGGGAACATGTGGGAGTACACACATGAAGACTATATTGTCCGATTATCCGCGCCTTCCCTGATAACTCACCAAATCTCATGGGAACACATCCACTCACGTAAACGGGAATGAGGTCCGTGAATTAGCTCTATAAGTGCTGCTGGATTTATCGATTTATCAAGCCTGCGCTATTGCAGGTTACAATAGGACTTGTTGCTCTGGTAAATAGTTAAGCAGCAGCTTAAGCCATTTGAAATTACAAGGAAGAAAACCATGGGTTTATCTCTGATTGTCAACATTGTAATCCAGATATCTGAGTCATCCGTTACAAGGAACGGGCTGTTTGTTTCTTTCTTCCCATTGGCTGTTGCCACCGTAATAGCTGATTTCAGTCTCAGTCCCCCCACACTACGTGAGTAGGCCTGATAATATCAAACCGGTTTGAAAAAATCTTTGCCCTCCCGACTCGACGGGGGGCGGCAAAATCACGTGTCTTGAGACCCCCCACACTATACAATAAACAGTGCCGTCTTCAGCCCTGATCACCCTTGCGTTGCCTTCATTTAAGCATCAATTATGCCATTATGCCAGTATGTTATAAGTTATGTTGATGATGATTCCACTCTAATGGCTAGGGCCTTCCAGCTGAAAAGTTCTAGGTTCAGACCCCATTGATTGCACTCTACCTTAAGGGACCCTTGGCAAGACGCCTAAACCCTACCTGCTTAATTTATCAAAAGAAAATCCCTTTGGGAAGTCCCTTTGGATAAAAGGGTCTGTTTGATGACTAAATAGTAGTGAAGATTGAATCAAAGATGGAAGCCACAGACGTAGAATGTTGGAGCCATTATTCAAGCACATCCGTATGTTTTCAGGGATATCTCACTAACATATGTGCCGTAGGCGTCATGGTATCAAGTTAATACGGTCAGTAGGGAATACAAGCCACAGGGCAGGAGAGGGAATTTCTCAAACGCTATTTTCTTTAACAACAAATCAAGCCATGGCTGCCTTCACGTCTTTTATAAGTTATGTTTGTTTCTTTATTGTTTTTGAGGGTGTGTTAGCCAGTTCTTAAATCTCTCACCTGAAAGAGCTAGACTTATAAGTTATCCAGGGACAGCGTATATCTGGCTCAGATGGGCAGATATATTTCTGCCGACGTGCTTGCCTACAAGAAAAAGACAAGCCAAGGCTTTAACTCTAGTGCCACCTCAACGCATAAGAGAATGAAAAGAGAAAGAAAGACAATAAAAGGAGAAACAAATCCAATCCCTCCTTCCTGTTTTGTCACCACCAAGATCATCAAATGTCCAGTTTAGAGGCCAGAAATAAGATTAACCTCTGCAGCACAGAAGAACAACATAGTGACACAGTGTTCCAGTAAATCAGGAGCTTAAAAAGGAGTCGCCTTGTTAAAGACACCAAAGAATGGGTTGTCACTGCTTGGCAGTGATTCCACGACCAGGTTCAGCTTTAGGTTACTTCTCCTTGGTAACCAACCAGAATAACAAAACTGCCCTTAAGAAGTAAGCTATAATGCAATAAAATGCCAACTTTTCTTCATTAGAAAAGCATTCCATGCAAAGAGGGCTCCAACAAAGACAGATTAGAAGATCAACAACAATGACTATGGCAAACATGGACAGTTTTTATTTTTAGCAATATTTTAGTATAAATCTTTGCGTTAGTCTAAGTACTAGCTTAGACATTTCTTTACATAATTAACTAGTTTCTGGGTACCACAGTACTGTGCTAAATGCTAAAATGAGGCTAAAGCCAACAGCTAGCTGCAGGCTAATGCTATAATCATGACTTGTTTGGAAGTGTTTGGAACTTACCTTTGATTGGAGGAAAAGACCCATACAAACGTCAAGCCAGGTTGACATCAGACAAGAGACACAGCCCAGAGACTCAGCCTTCACCTAAAATACAGGAAGAAATAGATGTTAGACTTCACTGTCAATGGGATATATGGCACGTTGATCGTATATAAGCTTCTGCTGGCATTATTAAGGCATTCAATAACACAGGTGTCAAGTCACAGCATTGTCTCAATCATAAATAATCACACTGTACACTCACAATAAAAAACACTTTCAACCTACTGTCAAAACTTTGACAGCAATACCATAAAGTGAATATCATTTTAAATGATTAAACCGATAGATGCCATCTTCTTTTACTGTGATATTGCATCGTTCATCACATAAATAAATCCTTACTCAATTGAGTGACAGTGGTATGAAGGATCCCGGCATTAGCAAAAGGTTGAATACTGGTGTGGGAGGGAAAGATCGACATCAATGTTTAAACACACAATGAGTCATGCCAGCCAGCCAGCCAACCAGCCAGATAATTCGATTTAGCTCTATTGTTGTTCTTTGATAGATTTAAAATGTAGAGTGCAGTCTTTTGACAACATAAAGAAAAATGAAATATTTAGAAAATATTACTACCAATGTCCTCTTCCATTGTACTTTTATCCCTCTTCTTTCTATTTCTCTCTTATTTCTTGCAGTGTATTGAAAATGTAATTGGTTTATTCTCTAACTAATTAGGCCTGAGCTCCAGTCTTCGTTTTGATAGCACGTTAATTGGTAATAGATTTTGTGATGCCTGGAAATGAAAAAAAAACAATTTCACTTTCTACATTTGTCTACAAGACCTAAAAATGAAAACTGACAGAAGTGCTTTTCTTTTTGGCCCCGTTCACTGGTACTGGTTCTTTATGTAACAGCAAGTTTACTTTACGATCCCCCTACTTATAATAATGCAATTAGTGTTCTGTAGAACAAACAAGTTCAGGCTAAAACTCTTTCCCCCAAACAGCCCATATGGAGAGATTAGCGAGATTCAGGCAACAGAGCAAAATGGATCCAAGGATAGCAGAGCTGGTGTGTGGTGATTGCTTGTCTTTGCGCCCGTGCATGGTGCACTTTAGACCTGCTAATGCCAGACACAACACTGGACATCAGAGCTCAACATCAGATAAAACAAGAGAAAAGCAATAGTTATTGGATAGATAATTTCTCCTGTTAGAAAATATTTAATTTGTGGGATTATGTGAAAAACGTGGCTGGGAACGATCACTTCTGGCAGAATTTTAGTTTGGAGCAGAAAAATAAAACAAGCGACAAATATAATTTGTAGCTGCTTGTGCTGTGTAAACAAGCAGCTTAGACAAAGGACAGAGAACATTGACTGGCACAGTCAAATCAAGTCATTAACATAGGTGACCATACAAATCAAAACAAAGGAAGTCTCAAAGGAATCAAAGGTTTGATTAAATTAAGGAATAAACTGCAACTGTGGCCCTTGAGTGTTGAGTGTAAAAAGCCTTTGGGAGTTCCTGGAAGGAGGGGAAAGGTAAGGACGCACTCCAACGTTGTGAAAAAATGATTTACGCTAGTACGAGTCATTTTTATGAACCTTATAGTGGGCGATGTTGTATATCAAATGCGCCACGCACCGAGGTGTTATACTATAAGTGTCTGAGAAGCTTAGTAGAACGTTCACAAACTGGTTGGCAGACACTTGCAAAAACCAAGCGGCAGCCATGACCACCTTTGTGGAGCCCTGGTGGAAGCGACCTAGCGTGTAGTTCTTACAGGTCGTCTTACAGGTGGCTGGCAGTGGTTGGATTAAAAAAGACCTGCCACAATTGTCAATGGGAAAAATGTGATGTGATTGTAATTTGAGAGGTCCCATTTGACAGTTTAATGTCAAATGGGAAAAAACTGGAACGTTCAAAAACGTTCGCAGCATGGTAGGCAGGTACCAGTGACTTGAATCGGATTTGATTCGCCAGTGCAGGGTGCGTAGGATTGGTGTATTGTGGGTGAACTTGGGTAGGTTGAAGACCAGTCGGGCTGCCGTATTCCGGATGAGCTGCAGAGGACAAATGGCGCATTCGGCAAACTAGCCAGAAGGGAGGTGAATGTGAATGTGAGTGAATGATATAACCCAGTGACTTGGGGTACAGAAAGAAGAGGATGGCCCCAAGGACAGAACCCTGAGGGACCCCAGTAGTGAAAGTACAAGAATCTGACACAGACCCTTTCCAGGTTACCCTGTGAGAGTGAACGGTGAGGTAGGATGTGAACAGGGCGAGTGCAGAGCCTGAGATTCCCAGTTCTTGGAGGGAGGAGAGGAGGATCTGGTGTTTAACTGTGTCGAAGGCCGCTGAAAGGTCCAGCAGAATGACAGCAGAGGAGAGGGAGGCTGTTCTGTGTGAAGTTGTTCTGTACTTCAGTGTGAAGTATCTCTGTGACGGCAAGGAGGACAGTCTCAGTTGAGTGGCCTGCCTTGAATCCAGACTGGCGACTACCCATGTAGAATCCCCCAGGAGAGGCCAAGGACCATACCCAAATACATGTGTATAAAAGATACAAATAACTAGAGTGGTAGACAGACAGTGAGGAATATCCCCCTCTATTCAACATTGCCTTTTAAGGTAAGGTCCAACCAGAGCACTTCTGATCTTTCCATGTATGTGGGGGGGGGGGTGGGGGCATTTGTGTATTATAGACGGCCTATTGGGTTACCTTATGGGAACATAGGGAAAGGGGCACGGCAGGGTTGT
>JAOPJO010000134.1:7024086-7034977 GCA_027123675.1 Molva macrophthalma | reverse complement strand
CACACACACACACACACACACACACACACACACACACACACACACACACACACACACACACACACACACACAAAGGCTTGAGCATGTGATCAAATGACCAATAAAGATAAACTTTTAGACTAATATGTTATGGTATGTAGTGGGTTTGTGATTTAAAGGGCAATCCTAAATATCAATCAGTTAATGGATGTATAATGTTACATTTATGAATTGAGTTTGAATGTGGTTTACTTCTGTTGACCACATTGATCAACAGAAGATTAAACATATTCAAATGAACCTGAAGTTTAAACTCACAATAAATAATAAGTAAAGAAAACGAATGCATGGATGGATGGACTTTCTTAGATTTCTATAATTTGATCATGTAAGATAAAGAGTTATTTTCAATGTTCAATGGGAGAGAGGACTTGGTCCACCTTGCACATATAGAGGATTGCTCATATCCCTTGCTCAGCAGGGAAATTTGAAACTTCTAAAGGAAGGAAAATCCAATGATGTTCCAATTAGAATTGCATGGTTGCATTTGGAAGTCGCAGATTTGAAACTCTGACTTCAGCCACTGAAAAATCCTGTTCCTGCACCACTCAATGAACATCAAATAAAACTTGGTTATGGATTTTTATATATTTTATTACGATTCAGGAAGCGAGAACTATTACTTATCTTATGACCGCTGCCTTTACAGTTCCAGAACACGCGTGCATTTAATGCAATAAATACAAAATGAATCCCTACATAAATCCTGTTTCCATTGACCAAATGTTCATAATGTCAGCCAGCAGGGGCATCCATTTAGAGCATAGATGAGAAGTGGTCTATGGTAGCAGATTAATAGAAGTGGATTTGTTCCCTCCTCACATATATTGAAGACAAGGATAGAAGTTTGGATGCACATTTTGAATTTATACCCAGAACTGCTGCCTGAAAATCATGGTTGATCACATTGAGTCAAAGCAAATGCCTTTATTTGCATTGATGAAATGGATTCGGCTTTATTTATTTGTTATTCTTTATTGGCAAGGTACTTGGGAACTCATTTGAAATCATTGCATAGTGCTGAAAGTGAATGTGGTTAAAACTCCAACAAAAATACACAACAACAACACTGTCTCATTCTCTGCCTGATTATCTTGGAGTAAATGTATTTCTCTCTGTATTTCACGGTGTGTATGCCCTTCAAATAAGATGATGAGGGGTATAAACAAAAAGATGTGCAGTAAATTATGAATATCTTAAATTATGTCTATTATTAAATGATGGATGAACAGTCTTTGGAACATGTTCGAATGGGACTTGAGCACAGTGGTGGGGAAAAGTAAGGTCCAAAAGTACAAACCTTTGAAAAGGGTAGAAATATGAAGAACACATATTTCATAAGAGGTGACTTCATATTTAGTGTTACTGAAATGCTACTGCTACTAAAATTGAAATACAAGTATAAGTCTCCCAAAATGGCCATTCTTAAGGAAGGAATATTTCACCGCCACAAAATTGTACTTCAATAAGAAGTATCTGAAAAGTTATAGCTATAGCACACACAGCAAAGCAATAAGAAAAATACCACAGCCAAGAGCAACCAGGGACACAATGAGAACTCGCAATGCAGAAAATTATACAATAAACGGACCGCACCTCATAAATCAAACATTCTCTGCTACAATAAAGGCCCCCTGCTTGTTATTCTTGTCAGTTCCCAGGTGAAAGAACACCACATAATAGTGGGTGATATTGAATGAATTGTAAACTGACAATAATAATAAAGATAACAATATCAGAAAGCTACTTCCTCCGTGCATCTTCCCTATCCTTTACAAGAGCCATAAACAGGTAAGAGCGAATATAATGTTGTTTAATTAATCCCTGTTGTGTTTAAAGCCGGTGGAAGAGAGCTTACTGGGCTCTAATAAGAGCTAATGTACCTCTGCTGTCAGGGCATTGGTAAGGCCCAGCCAGGCCAACAGAGAATGTCAGAGAAGCCAATGAGGTCTAAGGATTTAGAGTTGGGGCACAGAGTAAAGAAAGAAAAAGAGAAAGCACATTCACGAGGTCAGAGGTTGACCCACGAAAGATGTTGAAGAAGGAGCCAACTCCACGAACCTCTAGAGAATCTGTTGGCGATAACAAACCAACGGATAGGCAAAACCATTTGCATCTTCAAAAACATTTCTCGGTTGATGTTGAGGTTTTTCCAAATGCCATTTAAGGAACATAAAAAAAAAAATCCACTGGAACCAACACTAATTACATCCCCTTGAGGATTTTATTGCTTCAACCCCAATCACTTTAATTACTATGTACAGGAATTGGCAACAGTCATAAAGACACATCGTGACAACTAATAATCTTTATGAGGACTTATGAGGACACATACAACAGAGACTGAAGCCCATTGAAATGAAAGTGGACTACAACATTTCTGCACATTATAGCTTACATTTTAGAAAGAACTGGATAACACAGTGAATCATTTTCTTTCAGTCCTTGAAATTGAAAGTAACCTTTGAACAACTATACAAAATCTGAGATAAAGTTATATATTATGAATATAGATTTGGAGGGGTTGGTTGTCTAATTTTATTCTTCAGAGGTGAGATCTCAACTGATTAAGCCATGTGTCCTTGGTCTCAAAGTCAGAATTTGTAGAAGCCAATTAAAGTTAAATTAGATGATATATCAGGTTCCATAAAATGGAGGCTGGTTGAGCCACAGCAGATGCATTTACCTTGTATTGCTGAAATGTTTCTGGATTATTTTGTTTGTTTTTCTTTTTTAGGGAAGGTACTTGTGTAACGACACGTCTAAACGGTATAAAAATATTATTATTATTGTATATTGTATATTATTATTCATATTCTTCCTGCCTTGTGTAGAAGTAACTGTTACCGAGGTTCCCATACCCATATGATGTTAAAGACAAAACTTAATCCACAAGAAATAGCAAAAAGCGATTGAAAAATTCATGCCATCAGTTGAAATACATGCATTGGTTTGTGAGCATGTCTGTGTGGGTGAGAGGTGTGGAAGATCGACCCCAACCAAAAGGGTTTGTGACAGCTGAAACTGAGAGCCAAGCAGCCCAATGATGGCCAGGAAAAGGGGAATTACACTGGCTGTCTCCTGCCATGTTCGACAAGGTCAGGCACGGGACACCCACTTTCTGCAAGTAAACATGGGCTTTATTCCCTCAAGTCCCATCAAAGCCATTCATTATGGAAGTCTAATAGGAGGTGGCAGCCCTGCCCCGGAGGCTGGTCCCTCACACAGCTCATCGCTGGCCGATCACACAGAATATGTACTGTTTGTTCATGTCCTGCCTTGATATTTATAAAGCGGAAAATAGGCTGGAGTAGGCCATTGCCATGTATCAGGATTTTGAGCACCCAATTGGTTTGTGTCCATTAAATATTTTCTATGTATCTTGCTATCACACATTTTTCATTTTAACTGCTGTCCTGTATGGCACATGTGTACATTTTTCACACATCATGATATCCTTTGAATTGAGACAACCAGTATCTACATTGCCTTGCTAATAATTCACAGGATCCCTGTAAATTGTTGTGTTACCTTCCAAATGTCCTGCTCTCCATTTCCTTTGAATCTCAGCCCGGCTGGAACTGCATCCAAAGGTCATTGGGTGAGGCCATTTGTGTTGTGTATGGTCTGCCCATGCGTAGCCCTTTACCCCTGAATGCATGACATTCATACATCTGGCACAAAAAACGGGGGTGGGCCACTGAGCAGCAGCCTCACAGCTGGCAAAACGGGTTCAATGTCTTGCTCAAGGGCTCATCAGCAGGGATAGACAGGAATGGCTTTCGCATCTGTCTGACACGGTATGGGACTCAACTTCTGTGCCTTCTAGCCTTCTGTGTATAGCTCGCTTGGTTCATCTCCAAAGCCCAGGAAATGGAGCAGCACTGCCGCAAAAAGGCAGCAGGCACACTGACACATAAATACTAGTCTAATGTGCCCATAGTCACAGGCACTAGAGATTGTTTCATCTGCCTCTAATGAGCCACACTGATAAGCAGAACAGTCCCATAGGAACCCCAATGTTGCCCGCATGGAAGTTGGCGTGTATAGGGTCCACTCAACGAACCCCTGTCATTCCTATAGGTCCAGGGAGGAGTGTACAGTATATACATATTTCATCAACTGGATATACAGTTGATGAAAGAACACCAGCAGGAGCTAGATGCATGGAGGCATGTGTAGAGTGAGTCCCTGGTTGTGGGTGGGGGTGGTCAAAGATGTTCCTTTAATCTCTCTATAGCTCCCAGTCCTCAGCAGCTGATTGGGGGGGGTTAAGACACCACAGGCTGAGACCCATAAGAACAGATTAGGATTGATGGAGGGGGAGAGGAGGAGGGGAGATGGAGAATTTCATCACAAATAGGGAACAAGTCAAAGGCTGGGCTTGGGCTGTGACACTGCCAAGGAGCTGTCCATCATTCACACATCATGCTGATATGTGTTGCCCAGGAAGGAGGAAGTACAACATTGCCCACATCAGTTGTGTCTATTTTGTGCTTGTGCACAGCCGTTTACCTATCAGCATCGTCTGGTAAATTATTCAATTAGCAAAAATCTTTGTTGGGCTTTCTATGAGCTTACTGTATGCCCCTGTCACAGGCAGCTGGATGTCAAAATCCAAATGAGAAAGATTGAAAATAAAGAGACATTAAACAGTATGCAACTGTTATGCCTCTGAATATTGTGGTAACCATGGCAATTTGCAATATATTATACAATCCAAACCACTTTGGTCAAACTTACCCGTTTGTTAAGAAAAAAACAAAAAAGTAGACTTGATTATATACACACTTTGCAGCAAAAAGGCTACAGCTAAAATGTAGTGGTTTATGGTGTGTTTATTGTGATTTCAAGATATACTCACAGACTTACAATGATTGACACATTAAACTGAATGAACTGGCAGGGACGTCAGAATAGAGTGCAGGGCAACGGAGAAAGCAATCAAACGCCTTGTGAATCAATTTAATTGAACTTGCCCTCAGAAAGAATTGCTGCTATATAGACAAGAGCAAAGACCAAAATAGAAAGCAGTGCTTCAAAGGTCCAAGGTCCCAAGTTTGCCAGCCATGATGGCAAAGCTTTTCCACTTATTCATCCGTCCACACCGGCTAGGTATGTTAGGTAATTGGGGTCATATCCTTGGTAGTAGAGTTTAATTATTTTTAGAGTTTTCCCTGCATATTAAACAGAACCAGCTGAGGATCATCTGTAGGTGAAAGAGCCACGGGGTGAAGTGTGTGTTTGTGGTGGAAATGGAAGTGACCAAGATCCAAGCATATAGTGTAGCGTTATTACAATGGAGCTTTGAAATTTGAAGGAATGTCCCCAATGCCAGACAAGAGGATATTTGTATTAAAATCACAATTCATTCATTCGAGTTATATTTTGATCTAGCACTTGGCAAGGTTTTGTAAATGTCATCATGAGTTTACAAGATTATCCAATTCTAAGGAGGAACAAAAGACCAAAATGTAGATTAGACCAAACCCTCATAGTTAGTGTGATTCATTTTTAAGCACAATGTTTGGTTGGCAGAAAAATGAAATCCTGTGGGACATATTGTTATAATTAAGAGTCGTTAAGTGTTCAGAAATGATGCTGTGCAGCCAGTTTTATCTGTTAATAACTGTGCAATGTGTAAATAGATATTTTACACATTGCCAACTAGCGGGTGTGGAGCAATACAATGTTAAAACCCATGCATCTGGAATCGCAGAGCTTGGCCTTTCTAGGCTACATGGAGCCATGCTTCCAGAGAGCATATTATGAGTAAGGTGGCATGTCATTCCTTTAATCACAGCATGGAGCCCAGGGTCCATGGAGGAGACGATCCCCCCAGTCGTTATGCAGACAGTAGACATTAGAATGCCAATTTGAAAAGACTATAATAATTATATAATACATGCTCACAAGCAAGTGAAATGTCACTTTATAGCATAGGCTCATTGGCTCCCGATGTGTTGCAATACATTGTGGATCAATCCATTTCTTTAGAAATTTTTACATTGTATTCATTCAACAATATCAACATTGATGCATGGATGCTAGCATCTTCATGGCTAGCCAGATAGTACGATAGGGCAGTGGCGAGTGGTCCACATAAGCTATGAATGTGGCGCATGCCCAGCCATTTTGAAAGACGACAGAATTTTTACTGAAATTCATTTTCAATGTTTTTTTGTGTTAAAACATTACATTGACATTTGTGTTTTTTCCTCAGATTATTTCATTTTTCAAATGAAAATGACTACAGTTATACCGCTGGGTTTCGATGTGAGTCTACGTTGTAATCGCTGCCTGGATGCTCAGCTTTTTAATAACGTGACACACCACAACAAGGCCTCCTAGTGACTCAGCTAAGTTACACATTTCCTATGTTACACAAGATACTACTGTTTCATGCTCCAGTATCCAACACTGCAACCAACTCCCTAATTAAACATCACATGATTACGGTAGAGCAGTTATTTTGTACAAAATAATCTATACGGTTTTGCAGAATGATACGTTTTCAACGCACAAGTAGGAAAAATCCAATGCATCCGCTGCTTGAAAAGACACGCACTGTGTGATTGCAGATTCTAGAGTAGCCTACTACCAATGTTAATTTAAGAGAGGGTTGTTGTAGCGGGGGAGTTGGGTGAGTGTGTGGCATATTTTATTGTTAATTATCTTTTATTAGTGATTTAGCCAAAATGTGACACGGCTGATCACTAGTCTGTGTTGGTGTGAGGGGGAGGTCTCATCAGCATGCCTCGCTTCAAAAATCATCGTTGATAGCATGGCCATAGTAGAACAACTAAGAGCACTTCAGACCTTGCTCAAAGGCACTATGTTTGTTGTTTGTATGTATTGTTTTTCATACCATTTTAAATGATCAATTCATTTGAAAGCAGTATAAAAATGGGCAGGCATTTCATTAAATCTTTACAACTTTACCTTACTTTAACACATCATAGCATCAAGCAATACAGGCTCCTGTGAGTGTATTGTAATAGTGTGTGAGTGAGGGCACTGTGCAGTACTTGTGCAGTGCAGGCATTGATGTGGGAATGTATGTTCCAGAGTCAACGGAAACATCATCTCATGTACAGGTCAGGACACAGCAGAGAGCTGAGGTTAGGGTCATCTTTCTCAATAATGCCAAGACTGCCAAGACCTCCTCATCTCATCGTTATTATTGAGTGTTTCGCAAAAAGCAGCCTTTCCACCCACGCTAGAACCATCCCAAACACACACACACAAACACAAGGACACACATACAAACATACACACACATTACACACATATCACACAGAGATGAAATCCATCCAAAGCTCTTGATGCCAAATGTTGCTTCTTTCAGCTTCTTTCCCCTTCAACTTCCTTCTCATCCTGTCTCCCTCTCTTCCTCCCGCTGCCTTCACTCTCTCCCTCGCTCTTACTTAACTTGCTTCATCCCTCTCTCTCCCTCCCTCTCTTCCTTCATTCTCTCCCTCCCTCCCTCGCTTACTTCACTTGCTTCATCCCTCTCTCCCTCCCTCCCTCTCTTCCTTCACTCTCTCTCTCCCTCACTCTCTTACTTAATTTGCTTCATCCCTCTCTCCCTCCCTCTCTTCCTTCACTCCCTCCCTTCCCTAACACTCTCATTCACATTCACCTTTGTGTTCTCTCTCTCTCTCTCCTCTCTCCCTTACTAGCTCTCTGCTCCCTTGCTCACTCACTCTCCCTCCCCTTCCTTCTCTCTCTCCCTCCCTTGCTCTCTACGGACCTGCCATAGAAGAGGCCTCCTGCTGGGCTTGTGCAGCTGGCTTGCCCCGCCAACTGCAACCCACACATCCTTCCACTGCCACCCAGCCCTCCCTCTCACCCACCCACCCTCCCCGCCCGACCGCCGCCTGCAGGCTATGCAGCACAATCAAGCGCTTCACATCCAGCAGCTAGTGGGGATGCTAGTCGCTGTGTGTCTTTCTTCTGCGCTTTTGGTGGCTAGATATTATGTTGGCGTACATACATGCAGAGACACTATTTATTTATTCTTCACACACACACACACACACACACATGCACACACACATCAAGTCACAACATTTACCAACACGGTGGTGTTTATTTTACATTTTTTGACCACAAGTTCCCAGGAAGCACCTCAGCTCTGCTGCTGCAGGCTCTGGGAGATGTTCTCGTGTCTCGGTCACATGCTCGCTCGCTGAAGAGGCAAGGCCAGCGCAACGTCTCAGCAGAGGAGAATGTTACAGTGACAGAAGTAGAGGAATTCACCTCAATTTCCCTCCAAAGAATAATAACAAAGTGTTTTCTTATCTTAACTGCAAATGCAATGTTCTTGTTTTTTTGGAAATGTTTCTGTTCTGTTTCTGTTGGAATACATCATAGCACTGAGAATCAAGTGTGGTTGTAGAATCTCAGCAAGTGATGTACTGATACACAACCTGGCATAATCATTAAATTACGGTAGGAGAAAAACCTTGCCGAACTTCATCTAATCAAGCATTTCATTGTCCAATCAAGCATCTTGGAACAGTAATTAACATGGGAAATACATTGGGCAGGATAGTCGTGGGGTTTGACTTCCATTCCACAGGTTAGGCATCTTTGAACAACATGCCAGCCTGACCCCTACCTACTGTTTAATGAAATGTATCTATACAAAATATTTCACTGTAAGTGGCATTGGATAAAAGTGTCTGCTTAATGAATACATAGTAAATAGTAGTGAATACTGCCAATGGGTTGTGTCTAGGCTCTAGGTTAATGGGGCATATGTACCATGTATGCTGGTGGTGCACTATGCGGCTGCATTCAAAAGGAGCCTGATGCAGACTGCAGCAGTTCCCAAGCCTCTACAGCAGCTTTGCTCTGCAGCAGGCCTGAATTGATCTTGTTACAACCACCATTCCGGATAGCCCCAAGATTTTGACTTCCAGTAGGTTGCCCAGGATACAGAGAAACACCGAAACGACGAGATTTGGAAATGTTGTGTACTGACGACAGGGAGGGATAGACGTCATCAATGACTCATTGTCTAAAAACGATCTATTAGGCTCTCCATTAGGCTGTCAAAGATTGGATTCAGGCCCACTATACTGACCTGCAAAACGAAACCTGAATGTATATACACACAGATGGTCCTGTATGTTTGTCCCTCACAAACTTTGTGGAGAAATATTCTGCACTTTACGGAGGACTGATGTAGGAAAGACAACTCTGCACCCCCCCCAGCACTTTTCAGTCCCAGCTGGTCAGGACCTCTCCCATTCACTCTCCACAGAGAGGACCATTGCTGCCTGGGCCATGAACATCTAGACCTCTTCTTACACATTTTCAGGGCCAGGAATTGATGAATGCGTTGGCATCTCCACCCGCCACATTCACAAACCTGACAGCATCCCTTTGTATTGGTTGCCAAGTCTTAAGTAGCAAGGAGAAGGGACATTTTCTTGCCTCTATTAGCTCTCTGCAAGGCAGCAGCGCTTCACATCTCTATGTGAATCGGCCGCTGAACCAACTAACCACTATATAAACTCCTCATCGTTGGACGTAATTAATTTATCACAAGGATTTATTTTGGATCGGGGTGGGGGCAGATTTCAAAATGTCATGACCACACTTGTGAATATTAATGTACATCTTTGAACTTTCCTTGTCCATTTAAAATGTCAGGCAGAAAGATTATATGAAGGAACCAACATATAGGCTCCTTTAAAACAGAATTGTTTATATATTTCATGATATTTGGGTCTGCATATGACAACACCAGTATGGGTATATATTTTTTCAATATAATCTGAAACTGTTTAAATACATAATCACATAACTCCATAGTTGCAGTATAATTACTCCATTAACTGTCATGGACATCTGTTTGAAGACTCTTAAAGCAGACAAAACCCTGCAGCAGCAAGCAGTGAGAACGTAATGAGAAATAGGCTAACATTACAAATCCTTTGTAATGAAGAACTTTCTGATTGGTTCTGCACATACAGCCCAGGCATCCATTTTGTTCTTAAACCTCGTAGTGACAATTGATCTCCTAGCAATACCATACGCTTTCTCCAACGCAACAGGAGCTCTGCCATCTTAGAATAACGAGAGAAAGATGGAATCACAGATTATGCAAGGGAAGATAATAAGCTATGTTGGATGAGTGGTCCATGGAAGAAGACCCATATGGCCACATATTCAGAGACTTCTTCTTTAAAGACTCAATAATGTCAATAATAATGTGATTCGGCATCTTGCTCAAGGATGTCTACAGATAGACTGTGGACATTGGGATGCAAACCCAGAACCTTTTGGTGGGGAATCCAATACCCAAACAACTAGAATATCCTGTACCCTATTCATGTGTGCGTCTGTTTAGGAGGAGTGGATTTGTTATGCATGATTACAGAAAGACATGCAGTAGCTATTGCATTAGATGGAGCTCACACACACGTTATGCTAAATAGAATCTAATATAATAAAAAATAAATTTTCTATTCCTTCACAGGAAGTGTAGACTGACTGTATATTCAATACTGAATACAGTCATTCATCAGCATGAACAATAAGATTTGTAATATTATTATTATATTTATTTATTTCCTGAGTGGGAGGGAGAGGTCGGGGTGAAGAGAGAAAAATATCGGGGCATAATGTATATTGTTATTATTAATAAATATAGTTACAAAAATAGTTGGATCAAATGTTTCTCCCTTGACCCTGTGAAATAGAACCAGGACAACAAACTAGTAATCTCTAGTTATTTTACACATTTGGATCTCGATTTGTGTCAGCTTGGGGGGGGGGGGGGGGGGGGGGGGGGGGGGGGGGGGGGGGGGGGGGGGGGGGGGGGGGGGGGGGGGGGGGG
>JAOPJO010000134.1:6995914-7014605 GCA_027123675.1 Molva macrophthalma | reverse complement strand
CACACACACACACACACACACACACACACACACACACACACACACACACACACACACACACACACACACACTCAGAGACAAGCTATGCTTTCTGTGATGACTGGCTTGAATTTCCACCATACCTAGCAGTTTGTCATGTGGCCCTCCTAAAACACACACACTAATACACACTAAACTAACGCCACCATACTACACACAATCATACCTGTCTTGTTTGTCTGTTTTCTTAGATGTGAACATGACCACACTTTGGATGTAACTCTGGACTGTACAAGCCGTCTCTCCTTCATCATCACTCATGTGTATAATCTTTTTCAAGTTTGACCCACGGCCAGCATCCAAAAATGCCTACAGGTATGACCTCATCAACCTTTATTTATACACACATCGTCCATATTCTTTCCTTTTATGTGGATTATATTCTTTATTGCACATATTGTATTGCACATTATTGTACATACTGAGAGAGAGATCCATTCTGTATTTATTTTTATCGTACTTTGTCTTTACCTATGCTGTTCTGTCTACTTAGACTAACTTTGTGAGACCATCCTGAACTCATGAGTTCACATTCCGTTTGTCTCAGCAAAACAGTCTGGCATCGAGCCGTTGAAAGCCTTGAGAGGGAGCGGGGATGGTTTCAGTTCATCATTAACAAGGAGGGCTGCGTTCTGCCAAATTAAAAAAGCGTCCTCCTGGTAAAGGGTAGCAACCTACGGAGCATTCAAAACTAAATTTGGAACTCAATTGCTCCCCAGACAAGCCATACTGATATTCATTGTGAAACGCAAACTTGATATCTGGATTGTCTCACAAGGCTACACTTTTGCTCCTGTAACACCTGCATCAGGTGGTCTATTTGTCTGCTACTCTGTTTGCCTGTCCTCTTCGTCAATAGGTCTGTTTCTCAGTTTTTTTCTGAAAATAACATACCCAAAGTAAATAGAGCAGTGGTGGCAAAAGTACACACATTCTTTACCTAAGTAGAAGTACAGATACTTGTGTAAAAAAAGACTCCGGTAAAAGTACTGATTCAAGTGGCGCTTTCTGCGCCACTCTAAAAAGGGTCCTTTTTGGTTAATTTTAGCTAGAGGACCAAATGATATGTACTTTATATTGGTGATTGGTCTTGTATTGAACAGCAGGGGTTAGGCTGTATGACTTTGGAATGCTGTGCGAATCTGCTTTTAGTCCTTGATGCCCAGTGGTGGAATCCTGTCCTGTTATCTCTTTTTGAGTCCATGTGCTCCAGTCGTGACCGTTTTGTGCCCTCAACTTCTTTACTTAAGTAAAAGTGAAAAAGTACAGGCTCTGAAATGTACTCAAAGAATAAAAGTAAAAAGTAGCCCTCTGACATTTCTACCGGCTGTTTCTGTGCAAAGCTAACTGACCCTCACGTCATATTAATATAATTTGAAGACTGTTAAAGTTAAACCATTCTAACTTCAACTAAAATAAACAATATACTGAAAATAATGAACATTCACTTTGCTACAATGTGCAAATCAGTTTTCAATGTCAGCAACATAACTCAAAACATTATGATCAAAACATGAACACACTTCTGTTCTGAATTGAGCCTTAAACTCTTTTGTTAGAAATTCCCTCATCTCTACAGGCCTACCAAAATCATTTAGGGTTGGCACAAGACACAACGCATGCGCCAAGAATCGTTCATAGAGCTGACAACTAAAATTTTAAATAAGGCCATGGATGGGGAATGTCTTGTCGCTGCTCTGAATCTGCTCCGTTTGCAATATTTGCTGTTTCACTTCCGTCCATCCTCACTCGCTACGCTACTAGTTCTCCCATAGACGCCATTTCTCTGTGGTGAAGTCTCTGTCTTTTACGTCATTTTCATCTTGTTACATCTGTCATGCGTGATATGCACTGATGGATACACCAAGGGATCTTCTTTTCTATGTGTTATTGTCCTATCCATTTAGGTTGAAATCGGTCTTGATGTGGGGAAGGCACGCAATGATGCAAAATACAAAAATAATTGATAATTCCACTCAAATGCAATAAAACTAAAGTTACTAGCCTGTTTTGAAAATGTCCGGAGTAGAAAGTACAGATATTTCTGTTCAAATGTAGGGAGTAAAAGTAAAACATTGTCAGAAAAATAAATACTCAAGTAACGTACAGATACCTGAAAACTGTACTTAAGTACAGTAACAAAGTGCCTTCAATCAGAACGTGTTCTGATTGAAGGCAATTTACCTATTTCCTGTGAAACCCTCTCTTAGCTACTATACATTGATTGTAAACACCATGTGAGGTTACAAAATTTTGCCCAGGCACTGGATAATCCATTTATGGTGGTTTTTGCGATCGAACGCAACTTTGATGACAAAAACAACAAGGGTATGACATAATATTTGGTTGTAACTAGAAAAAGTGAAGTTTGTTCTTGATCTCACAGAGTGATATGGCTTGGACTGTTGGAATCCGTGGACTCTCAGATTTCTACCTGATATATAGTTTGTGTGTCACATGACGTAATAAAGATTGCTATGCTGTGAAAGACTTAACTCTTGTTGTTACATGCTTCTTATTGGGGTTGGAATTGTCTTTCTTTTAGCTAACAATGTTTATGATAGGCTAAATATTGAGAATCAAATCGATCTAGGGGTTTGTCACATGACAATGTATTTGCAATAAGGGGGGAGGGGCTTTACCCATGTACCGGGCCATTTCGGGATGGAGAGGTTAATGAATGAAAAAAGGGTAGCATTCAACCCACATTGTAGCCATACCAAAAATCGAAATAATCTGATGAACTTTAAATGGATACGCCGAGATATATGTAGTAACATTTGCCTGTCTTACCCAGATTCAGACGGGTTTAATTCCAAATTCGTAAATTGTGCGTCCAGAAGGGGAGACCGCTGGATTAGCATTTGCTTTCCGTTAGCCGCTTCCATTGACTTGCAGAGTCACAGTAGCCTAGCTAAGGTTAATGGGAGGGCAATACACTATTAATTACTTTCCAAAGATTTCCAATTTATTCAGAATAGTCGCTTATTCAAAATGAGTGGCAGTACAACACAAAAAGATTGTAGTTTGTCTTCAAACACACTGATCATTTTGCACTATTTTCGTATGGAATTAAACAAGTTGTCTGAAACTGGGTAAGGCAGGCAAACGCCAGTTTATAGATATCTCTGCATATCCCTTTTAAGATTCAGTCGTAGTTGCTTTCTTACGCATTTATTTGTATGTTTTATTGTTCTTGTTGGCTTGAATGTGAAACAGTTTGTAGCAAATTAAACAATAATTTTTCGCACATATTGCTAACTATACTCAAAAGGAAGACTGGCCTCTAATGATTTCGGAGAGCAATGGGAATAACCAGGCTAACTTCATAAAGCTCAGATCTAATCTCCCTTTAATAAGAATCGGGGTCAGCATCCACGTTCATTTTAAATCTCTGAGATCCTGGAGGCAGCTCTGTGGTTGGCCTCAGTTCATCTCTCTCTGTGCCCTGTCCTCTGAATGTCGGGTTGGCTATCAGGAGTTCAAAGGACCGCAGCACTTAACTCAGAACTCAGGAGAGATGAAATGTACCGTATGTTAGTGCTAACAAAGCTGTTAAATACAGCTTATTGCTTTGTTGTTTGACAAATGAAGGAAATTCTTTTTGCTTATCTCACTTCTATATATTTAAAACTAAAGGGAGACAAAACATTGGTAATAGCACCATCTGTTTGGGACAGTGTTTCAGTGGGCTTGGAAAACAATACCCAGGTTATTCCATATTAATGAATGTGTGGTTGGTTCTCTCAGTATTTCCAGTGTCATGTCAGCCTCAAGGGGTGGGGGTGGGGGGGGGGGCAGGGTGGCAGGCACTTGTTAGCATGATGCTTACCCTCAGGTGGTTCATTAGAGAGCCGCTGCGGGTGATGATGAGCAAGTAGGTGTATCTGAAAACAATGATTCAACATGAATAAAACCATCTGCTAGCTGATGACCAAACAGCAAGTACTTTAGGTTGGCACTACGTGGGTATTGGTCTTGTATTGAACAAGACATCTCGCGACTTACATTCCGTTTTTCCCAGCAGATCCGTCTGGCCTCGAGCCGTTGAAAGCCTGGGGAGGGAGCAGATTGGGGGTTCAGTTCATAACGAACAAGGAGTGCTGCTTTCTGCGCCACTCTAAAAAGGGTCCTTTTTGGTTAATTTTAGCTAGAGGACCAAATGATATGTACTTTATATTGGTGATTGGTCTTGTATTGAACAGCAGGGGTTAGGCTGTATGACTTTGGAATGCTGTGCGAATCTGCTTTTAGTCCTTGATGCCCAGTGGTGGAATCCTGTCCTGTTATCTCTTTTTGAGTCCATGTGCTCCAGTCGTGACCGTTTTGTGCCCTCAGCACAAAATGAAAGAGGATATTTTAAGAAAAACACATGATTTTTTTATTGCTTCTCTGGTAGCTGGACTAATCTTCTAGAGTCACATGGGGATGACCTTTTAACTAATATGGTGGAAAGAAAGTTGGCGAACTATTATTAATATCTCTAAAATGGTCTTGTCTGCTGTTGTTCTTACCTAACACCGTAACCACACTTCTGCCTGGTTTATTCAAACATTAGGCCAGGAGAGCCTTTGTGTGTGTTTTTGTGTGCACCTGAATAAGGAGAGGCTGCAACTGGAAAGGCTGTTTTGACAATACCAGGTATATAAAAAATTGTCATGGTCTTGCCTTGATTTTTGCGCATTCATGCATCAACCACTGAATTGACCTGCATTTATCTAGCCAAACCACAAGCTTACCAGACACATTCTGCTTTGTAAGCTTTGTCTAGAGGTTTAGAGCTGCTTTCAGTGCCCCTGTTTCCTAGCTGTCTCCAGCCTTTGATGCTCTTCTCTGTGGGCATCATCAAACGGTGTCCTCCTGCCAGCCCTCCACCTCCTTTCTCCAATCCGCTGGAGCCCACTCGGACTATTGAGAAAAATTAATACTGAAACTCTGTGCTTTGAGGCTCCTGGCAGAACAGTGTGGCTCTAACTGAACGGCTGGGAGAGACGGAGAGGGAGGGCAGCAGCCGACAGCTCTGCCATGACTTCCAGGGACAGTCACTGCAGAGATTCTGGCATCAACAATCAATCAACCCAAGGCCTTCCGCCAGCTCATTACCATAATTATAAACTCCCCAGACCCCCAGAAAGGATAAATGCCTGCCTTTTTAAAGATGGATTGGGAGGACACAACACTTCACAGTTCTCAGATGACAGACGGGTTACTATTAATTCACATTGAGTTGTGTACATTTAAGGCTCTATTCAAAGTGTGAGGAAATGTTTGTGGATTCAAATGCAGGACAACTGCTGTGCGAGGTATGCACATTCAAAAGGGTTTGGATACATAATGGGTGGAGGATGAACAAAGATAAGGGGGGCAGTGATAAGAAGGGGTGGAAGGTGAGAGCGGCCTCTACATAGAGACAGATGGGGATCCAAAATGATTGATTCACCATGTGACCCTTGTGGAGCCTCGCCAGCTCCTCACCCAAAATGTTCAAACAAGGGTCTGTGATGGAGCAAAAATAGTAATATCCATTGATATTCTTTCTCTTTCTCTTTCTCTTTCTATCACTCTTTCTCTCTCTTTTTCTCTCTCTCTCATCTCTCCTCATCTCTTCAGGCTGATTTTGGCTGCAAACAGAGATGAGTTCTACAGCAGGCCAACCAAGGCGGCAGACTACTGGGCGTCCAACGGCGATATCCTCAGTGGTGAGTCTGCCCTGCAGTTCTGATGAGCTGGTAGCGGGGTTAGTAGCTGTCTGTCCATGGTCCCAGCACCAACTGAGTGCTCCCAAGGTTTTTTTGTTTAATGGGGTAAGAGAGTCTAATGGGCAGGGTGTTTTTGGAAGATGCCTTACCCTGACCTGCTCATAAATTACATGTGGCTGAAATAAAAGTCACTTTGTAAGTCCATGTATAAAATAGTCTGCTAAGAGACTACATACTGGGGAAACGTGAACGTGTTTGTTTCTTGCTAATTGCCAAGTTCAAATGAGGTGAAGCAAGCTATATCAATGTTGGATGAATAATTTCTTCTTTGAGTGACTAAAGCTGTGAGCGGCCTCAGAATTGTGTCTGTCATTTGGAAATGGAAATGGGCAATCATGTCTTCTGCGGGGCCACAAGCCTGCCAGTTTTCAGAGCAATCAGTGACTGCACCTGTTGAATTTGCTGATAGCGCGCCTTCGCTTCGGAATGGGAGGATTCAATCATCAAATGAGCGACTGACGTTATCGATTGAGAATGAAAACATCCACATTACGTAATTAATTTTTTGTGCCATCGTATTTATCCTAATTATATGCAAAGATGGTGGTTTTATCTATAAAAGCTATCGATAATCTGCTGCACTAAGTAATGCCCACCAGATTGTCCAATACTTGCTCTGTATCCCTGGCTACTATGAAGAACATACAAAACACCAAGAACCATTGATATATTTATTCATCTGTGGTTGTCTCCAGCTCTATATTATGGCTTGAGTTTCCTTTTCTTAACAATACAACAAAATATCAGTCTCCTTTACCCCTATAGATTCAATTCACAGCTTCCTGTTTCTGTCACTGTTTGTTCCTGCCCTCTGTACACTATCTTTAATTGACCGATGTTCCCCTCCAATACACAATACTGTGCTACTGCAATGGCATGAGAAATCATCATAGCCTTCTTCTACTGAGGGAGGAAACGCAGAGCCCCGCCCACCCTCTATAATGGAGGAGTCTGGACTCCTGAAGTGGGAGCCTTAATTGATGGCTGCCTTTATGCGGTGTGACACGTATACATGGTTAGTGGCTCTTGTCTGAGAGACTGTCCTGCAGGAGGAATAGTGTGACCCAACCCCCTCTGAGGGATCCAGTTTAGTGCTTCTGTCCACTCCCAGAGGAGAACTTCCTCTTCCTCTTTAGATCAGTGGCGGGACTAAGTGGACCAGTCCCTTATTGATCCGGCAGGAACCATGGCGGATGCACCTTGTCTCGCTATTGACTGATTCTTACTCAATCCAATTACATTTAAGGCGGCCACTTAAGATTAAGATGCAAAACTATGGGCAGGCAATATGTTATATGCCTGTAATATAGTGGTGTCTACATAGGGTGGTATGTTATCTACAGAAAAGCAAGTAATAAAAACACTTTAAATGCATTCACTTGGCCGGACGAGGGTCCGGCCAAGCCAAATAACTGATGGTTGTAACTGTTCCAAATCCTTTTTACGATCCCCTTAGTGTCAGCTTGTGGGTTAACCTCATGCGAGTCAAACCAAAATATATCGGGGTCTAATAATAATAGGCTGCTATGATTATATGTTACTCTTCATTTTTGTGTACTGCTTGAATTGTCTTGATAATCAACAGGTTAATTGGCAAACAATACTAAATATTATTTTGTATTGTCATTATAAGTATTGGGTAATCATTATTCATTATATTCCTTGTATTATTACTGTGCTTGTAAATAAAAACTTGTAAATAAAGTATGGAATATGGGATAATCTCAATCAGACCATTTTAACAGAGACTGGGACTGGTTGGATACCATTTTAAATTGCTATTCGGTTACACTATGTTTTCCAGGCCTAGACCTTGAAAATGGCAAGGAAGGTGGGACATGGG
The DNA here is from genome assembly GCA_027123675.1 of Molva macrophthalma. Classification (NCBI taxonomy): domain Eukaryota; kingdom Metazoa; phylum Chordata; class Actinopteri; order Gadiformes; family Lotidae; genus Molva; species Molva macrophthalma. The sequence continues at coordinate 7,006,964 of JAOPJO010000134.1, read as the reverse complement.
TGGGAGTCACCAAGACGGGCAGGCTGGCCGCCATCACAAACTACCTGGAACCAAAGATCAACCCTGACGCCAAAGGAAGAGGTGAGGGGACCAAGTCAAATTACGTATGTACAACTAGTTTTCTCCTTTTTAAAGAGAGCCAAAAAAGCTTCCAGGGTTCCCGGTATACGCTCCTTTGTTGTTGATAACACTAATTATTGGTGTGCTCATTTTACGTAACGGGGAAGAGATGGTAGACTAAACTAGTGAAGATACTAAACATCGACCATTGCTGCTGTTTTGACACGCATAAATAAAAAACCTACCCACCCAAAAAGACTACCCACCTAATTGTAATGTTAGCATGTTTTGACTGCTCTGTGAAAAGGGTCCATGGTCAATGTGTGTTTTCGACACTAGTTTTGATACAAGGGAACTACCTGTTCCCTTGTACATAGAAGAAGCAGACTCATAATTACTGTATAACTGAGCAACACCCGAGTTTGTCGATGAAATCTTTATGAAAAGGGTATATTCATTCAGTTTTCAAGCCGAGGACAGGTGTGTCACATCTTAGACAAGCCGTGTGTGTGTGTATGTAAAGATAAAGATGTCTGTATGTCTAATGGAAAACGAGCGAAATTGGATAAAAACATTGACATGTGACCCCATTCAATTGTTAACCTAATCCAGGCAATTACATAGATCTTCACTACGTCATGTCTGCTTCCCCCATCCCTCCCCAATCAGGGTTCCTGGTGGCCAACTACTTAATAGACAGAGACCTGGACAGCTTCTCCTACTTGAAAAGGATATCGACAGAAGGTCACCTGTACAACGGCTTCAACCTGCTCACTGCAGAATTCAAGTAAGTGGAAGGTGGAGTGAGTACTAGCATCGAAATGGTTACTTCTTTATTTTTATGCAAGGAACATGCTGTCTCCTAATCACACACTTGCCAAAATTTGATCAGTTTGTTTTTGGAGAACCAACAAGCGGAAATTTTTGATTTAGCAGGGAATTTACCCGTAACAACTTTTTCAAGCATTTCCTTCAAAGTCATTTTATAGTAAGTGCCCCTTTTCTTTGGCTAATGGCCTCATTTGCTTTCATTGAATATGCTGTAGATGTGAAAGAAATTCACTTAACACTGGTAAATGGCAATGGACTCCTTACAGGGCATTAAAGCTTTAAAGCAAAGCATTACAGGATAATTCCCCCCCCACCCATAAACATGAATCAGGTGTTGAACAGCAGAGGGATCCTCATGTGGATGTTTTTCATCAGCTCGGCTCCATCACTCTGTGATCCTCTCCAGAAGCCTGCTGTGATTTAATTTCTTGACCTAGTAGAGAGAGGCCAAGGGAGAGAGAGAGAGAGAAAAAAATCAAAGTGGGCACCGTTCAAACAGAGACAGCTGCCATCCAGGAGGCCTCTCCGTGGACATTCTGTTGGCATGGCAACACGTCTCCGGGGTTGTTGTTCAGCCGTCTGGGAGGATGTGGTCCACAACCTTTGGAGGCAGGGGGCCCGAGGAGGGATCCATGCCGCCACCCCTCCAGTAGACCCGGGTGTTGTCATGATTCTCATATCCTGGTGATGTGACCTCTTGCAGGGTCCACTCACTGGGGACTACCCCAGCCAACACACTACACACTCTTGCCTCGCTTTACACAGTCAGTCAGCCTGTCTTTTTTGATATTGTTATGTTTGCTACGGGTGACTTGCTTGACACTTTCTGGCATATTTTTACGACTGTAGACTACCTCAAACTGTTCTTATTTTGTTTGTAAGATGAGGGTTAGTGGTGGTTAGTGGAGGGGCTGTCTCTCCCACGGTGGGGGGTTCTCTGTGAAGGCATCAGTTGCTGGTCAAGCGCTCTGTGATGCGCTTGTGGGCCACAGCAGGCGTTGCAAAGTTCATGCTTTGATGCGTTCAGGCTGATCATCACAGCTGGCTCTACTGTATGTCATACCATACGACTACCGCGTGCATGTGTGCGTGTGTCTTTTTGAAGCCAAACCATATATCTAAGAAATTGTCTTCCCCCTCCCAAATGTCTTCTGAGAAATGTTCCTTCAAGGAAAACAGATCTTTGAGTGAAAGAATTGCCCCCACTTAGACACGTTCAGTCAGAGGACCATGCATGTAGTTTATCTCTCTCTCCGTGTTGTAGGTTTTGGCAGGGTTGGTCGCTTCTATAAAGATGAATAGTGATATGATCAGATACCATATAACGTATATAATATAAAGTACCATATAGTACCATATAATATAAAGTACAAACGATTTATTATTATTTATCTTTAATGACTATGCAATTGAAACTGCTATTGTTTGCCAAGGCCGGTTGGGTTAAATGGAATGTATGGAATGCATGGAGGTAATGTGATCGCACAGAATAGCCCAGCGATGGATTCCAGATGTGCTCGGAACAGTTCTGTTAATTTTGGCTCCAAAGTTGTTAATATGGAGTCATATTTTTTAATGTTTATTATTCAGATGTGACCACTGATGCGTCGCATTACCCCACTTTTCTATTTGGGTATGAAGTCACTAAGGTCCCTTCCAGATGTGTTACAACCCCTCTATATGTATTGATATTTAATTATTTTGTGAACTAAACATACCCCCACAGAGAATAAGAGAGTAATAGTCTGTCTGGAATTATTGAGGATGCATTGGGGCATCTAATGACTATAGTCGTTAACTTTCACTACACTGACACTAATTAGTCACGTGTGTGTGTTTGTTAAGGTTGTTTCAAGTTACCCTATGGCTCTGTATGTCAGGTTACATCTTAACTTAGAAATTGTGCTTGGAGATTTGAACTTGAAACATACATTGTGCTTGTAGGTTTGATCATAAATCATAAATTGTGCTCTTCAGTATACATCAGCTCATATTTCTGGTAATACAGAAAAGCCTTCACTTTTTCGAGGAAGAAAGTGAAAATTACACTTTTGGTCAAGTTAGGCCTATAAAACAATCCATATATTCACAGTCATGCTTCCAAGAGGAATAAGCCAGCAAAACAAACATGGATGGGATTTCATTTCTGAGATCTTTTTTTATTTAGCGTAGTCCCCATTGTATTATGGAAAACGTCATGTGACTATATGCCGTCTCATATATCTTTTGTCTGGCCTTGAGCACCTCATGTACTAAAGTAATAGCCTTTCAGCATTTTTAGAAAAATCCACTTATGAATAGAAGCACAGAAGTATCAATGTAACAAGTATCAATTAATCTCACAAAATCAAGGTTGTTTTTTTTAATGTAACTCTTAAGTATCAAAAAGCTGTATGTAATAGCAGGGGGCCATTGTCCCGGTATCTTGTAGTAGACAAGAGAAGATCCTTTGTATCAGCACCTGTCTACCGCCCTTTATTAAAGGATCTGGTAATGACTGCCAACCCCAGGGGACAGAAGCTATTTATCTATTTTGAGTCCAAATCTGTCAGCCTGTGAAAGGATTTGTTTTTGGAAAATCTTGATAGACCCATATAGAAAACGGGAAGCTAATCGTGTTCAACTTATTTTCAGTTGCTGACATTACGTTTTGAATGTGGGCCAAACATTATATTCTTCAAAACATATTCAGCTGTTCCTACAGCAGAGGCAGACGGCTTCCAACCACAGATTGGATTCTGAACTTTTTCTAAAGAAAATTCAGACCCAATCACATCAGGGATGATCAATATCTCTGACAGTACCAAGATAGTCTCATTCTTCATGAAACAGCACATCATGGTTTTCCAATGACTAAATCAATGCTCCAGACTCAATGTGAAGCTCCCTAAAAAGGCCATTCCAAGAATCTTAAACTGTTTACACCTTAGTGAAACTGTAGTGCATAGAAAAGCAGTTCATTTCCCTAAGGATTTTTAACTGACTCTGTTTGTTTAGATGATGAGAGTGTCAGAGTTAATGTCAACCCTTTGAAGCCCTGCTTGTCTTGCCAGCTCCACTGCAACAACACAACAGCTGGTGGGAGAGGATATGCACAGCACTGGTCCAACACTGTTCATTAGGGCCGGTCTCCCAGTCAGTGTGTTGATTACCCCTCCGTCCTCCTCATGCTGTCTCTATATCATGGGGCTCTACCTCCCACTGTCACCATATCCAGGGCCCAAATCGCCCCGCAGAGCACGTTGTCAACATTCAGGGATCTCTCTGTTCTCGCAGCCTCGGATATCATAAATAGAGCTGTCTCTCTCTCACTCTCACTCAATCTCTCAACCGTGCCAGACTGTTTGCTGAGAATTCAACATGCAGTCCTATGCTGCATGTCGTTCCCTCTCTGTTTCGACTTTCCTGTGTTGTGCTTCTCTGTCGAGAAAGGCACAGAAAATCCATAAACATACAGTATATAAAAAAGGTAAACTAAATAAGTTATGAATGACTTCAATGAAATTAAATGTCAAATGAATGCACGGTTCTGTGTGTCCGATATTGGATGCATGTCTGGTTTCTTTTTTTGTATGCTCATTACAAACATACTGGCTTGCATTGTCTATATACATATACGGATTCAAAGTCGGTTGTGAAAAATTCCCTACAAATTGTTTTGGACAAAAGTGTCAAGTGAATTACTAATTATGACTTAATAGTAAATAATTGCTTGTAAAAGTTGTATTGCATGCATCATGGAGGAACACACTGTGGAGGAACACTATGATGTATTTTTCTGCTAGTCTGAGGATTTAACACCATGTAGGCTGACAAAAGGGCTGTCTTTGAGCACGAGGGCCAGACCAGATTCCTCCAACATTCCTGCTGTCAGGACGTTTTTAGCCCCTTTCTAGGCCCTCGAAGCAGAGATGATCCTTTTGAACTGCAGCGATAAGCAGACATGAAGGGAATTACGTTTTGACTCAAACAGCCACTCTAATTTTCCATTTGACTGTGTCCCATCCAGTGCCAAAGAAGACATTGTGTGTTACTATGGAAACAGAGGGAGCACCCAGCCGATCCGTCTGAATCCAGGTCTGTGTATTAACGGTTGCTGTAGTAACGGTTAAATTGATACTTGCCTCCCCTGTCGGGCCCCCTGTTGCCCTCCATGATAATCCCGGTTGTGGAGGTCTATTGATTTTAATAGGAATAATGTCACGCACCACAGGAATTTGTCGTTTTATATGTGACTGTGTATTGATTCGGCGCCTGTCAATCATGTCTTCCTGTGTACGTGATGTGCGGCGGAGAGATGGGGCATAGGTAAGGGAGGTCCCTTACCTGTGCCCCATCTCTCCGCTAGGCATCTATGGCTTGAGCAACTCCCTGTTGGAGACTCCGTGGAGGAAACTGGATCACGGCAAGCGTCTGTTCACCAGCGTGGTGGAGCAACAGCTGTCCGGCGACAGACTGGTGCAGGACCTCATCAATGTCCTCAACAACCAGGAGCTGTGAGTGCTATTTTATTGTATTTTTGCAACTTTTGTAACTGTAGTAATGTGGCTGACACATTTATCCAAAGTGACTGAATTCAGATCAATAAGGAGCAGGTGGGGGGCTAGGCATCTTGCTCAAGGATGCCTACAGGTAGTCTGCGGTCATCTGGGTTTGAACCCAGTACCTCGGCTGGGAATTGGAACACCTCAGCCACTAGAATATCCTGCCCCTACTGAGTAGCTTGTACAATTCAATTCCTCTTTTCATCCCAGGTAATTCTGTAGAAGCCTTTCTAAGACACTTCCACTGGAATGTTGAGCAAGCTTGAAAATTGTACTTGCCATTTACCCCAAATTGTTCATTTTTGCCATTTTCATGGAACCTAGTTTAATGTTCCCCAATGGAACACCTGGGCCTTCTGCCCCTGAAATCACCCCCATGTGTACCACTTTGAAATAACAAAACTTGCCAACCTTATTTTTTCAAAAGAACCGAGGCGGTATCTACTTCCAGTGCTTTTTGTCTTGTTATTTGATTTGTGTTGGCATTATACATCAACATTGCATTGGTTTAATTGTTGTATGTGTCTCTGCACAATAGGACCACAGACCCAGCCATACTGAGACAGGGGGCAGGCTTCAATACCGGGATACTGCCGGCCCTCTCATCTGTGTGTGTGCGCACCCCTCATTACGGCACAAGGTCAGTGTCCTCCAGCTATCCCTCTCCCTGTTCCCCTTTGCTCCTCCTACTCTCCTCCCATTTCCCCCATTTTTTTGGCATCATGATGTTGCAGGACCAGAGTAGGTCTTATTGCACCTCTGTAAGCACACACTGCAGGTCACCATCTCCAAGGAGGCATAACATGGCCTCACACAGTGGAATACCGGTTATGAGGATGTTTGTGGAGTTCTGTAGGGAAAGAGGAATGTTACACTTGGCTCACTTAAGCTCTGAAATGCTGGCGGAGAGGGTCACTGTTTACGTACTGTCCGGACTCGAGTTGAACCAATTAAGGTTTACGGTTTGGGGACATAGACAGGTTAACAGTTTATATTATTCTGTCCCCCTCTCCTTCTCCCTCTCTCTCCCAGGACAAACACGGTGGTCCTGATAGACACTGCGGGTGCCGTGACCTTCGTGGAACGCACCATGCTCAACTGTGACACCAGCCAGTGGAGCAACAACAGCTTCCATTTCCAGCTACAGGCGTGATCTCCTCGCCACATGGTCAGACTCTCCCACGCCACACGCCAGACTCTGCCTTACAGCGTTGCCTCTCCCCACCACCACCACTTCCTCTTTAGTCCCACTGTTCCTGCCGCTACGTGACCCGTGAATGCTCTTCATGGGTCTTTTTTGTTTGTTTTTTTAAAGCTGTGAAAAAAGGATTTTGTTCATTGTTGAACTATTTAATATGGGTTTTGATTTTGGAGTTGTTGAATGATGCTGCTTGGATTTTAGTTATGTTGTTGGTGTAAGGGGGGGGGGGGTGTTGATTGATTGATTGATGATTATTTCTGCAGATTAAAACATTGCCAAAGATGTAGGGGAAGGTAATTTTCATCCATATGGGCAAAATATCATGGTTGGTGTTTTTAAATTGACATTGTTATCCAATACATATGTGTTATGCTTTCAGCTTGTCATTGGTCAACTAGACCACCTCATGTGACGATTTCATATCTAAACAAAGCACACAAAAAAGGCTAGAACACAATGAAAAACATTGTGTCAATAATCCCATGATTTTATTTATGGATTGAAATTACCAACGGGTAGCTGTATTCATGCCAAATGTAATCTGTTTAACATATTTGGCTGGCACAGCACTGGGATAGCATATTAGCAGCTAATAGTTGCATTAATATGCAATCTACACACATTGGAAGACCTTTCACTTTCTAAGCTACCATTGCATTGTATCCTGATCTAAGTGTGGGTCCTGTTAATTAATTTTAGTCTACATACTACTTTTTTAATTACTGTTTTACCACTACTGTTTATTCTAGCTGTGGTGGATATAATACAAGAATGTTTCACCAGTGGAGCCTATTTGAAAAAATAAAATATATCAAATTGCATCTTCCAGAATGAAGTTGGCTTTGATAAATGAATGTTATAGCTAATATGGGAATCACAGGCAGTGTGTATTAGTTTTATACTTTCCTTTATCAATTTATCAGTTGACTTGCTTGCCACGTGTAATACTGAGATGATTTTGTGAGGAAGCATCCTGGGTGTCTAGGTTATGTGTAGAAGGAGTGGGACCTGTGATTCTCCTGAAGATACTCTGACGTCAGAGTTTAAGGTCACTTAACTCAGGTACCCTTGAAACACCTAACCTAAACCATATCAAATTGAAGTTTTGAATAAATAATGAATTGTGTTTCCATGTCTTCCTTTGAACGCTTTGCATCTCTCAAATAGGGAGGATGTTGAAACTAGATGAGGTTCCATCAAAATATTTGTTGGGTTTGGACAGAAACATACATGGAGGGACTGATCAGTTTCTGAATGAATTAAAAGTTGCCGTCTGAAATTTTGTTTAGCAATATTTTTCATGTGCTCAACTAATTAAATATTAAATTATCCCTTATAACAGAAAACAGTGATTAGATGTACAAACCTGACCTATTCTGTAGTAGAATATGAATGATAATGAACAATCCAAAATGTAGTGTAAGAATACGATGTTTTAGGATAATCTTAAAAGAAGTGGTTATCTGAGAATAATAAATAAGAGCATATATTCAGAATAAAGATTATGGAGCCTTATGTAACCCAGTTTCTAAACCGAGGTGGTAGGTCCCTCGGAGCTCTTGTCTACTCTCCATACTAATGTTGGCAGCAGTGGTGGGCGGATATCCTGCAGTCCGTGAAGTTCAGTTTGGGATATTTATGACCTGTGCACTTATTTGAGAACTACATTGCATGCAGAACAGAGATTGCATGCAGTCTCCTGGTTGGAGTGGTTATTCAAACATGAAGAGCTAAAACTGTTTAACTTCGCAATTGATTGTTACGTATGTTGAGATTTGGATTGTTAAGTATGTATAGATTACTATTAGGCCTATTATATATATAGATCATAAGGATTTTGATTTGTTATAATTATGGGCATCTAAAGATATGGACAATTACATGAAGATGTATGGGCAAAATACCTTGACCCAGCCATGGATGTACAGTATAATAATCATATCCATAAACTTGTTTCCTAATGGCGAAAGTGCCATCCATTGGAAATGTGTGGCATTGCACTCAAAACCACATGTCTCCCATTGGCCGAACGTGGTATGCCGTTATTTGTGATTGGCTCGATCTCTACAGCAGTATTTCCTGCCGGCAATTTCCTTCTCTGTTGATATGTTACATTCAGTAAGATACACAAACGGTGACCAATCAGATATCGAAAATCCGGCGCGAGGGTGGGGCTTCCGTTTCGGTTTGCGTTAGCAGAACTGCAAGATGGCGGAGCTCGTCGTAAAGCGGAATGGCGATGCCTCTAGAATAAAATGATTTTATAAATGTATTTAAGTTAGTTAGAAAGTAAATTGAATCCTCAACCATTGGATACGATTTTGGTGAGTCTATTTAACTATGGTTAATTTATTGTTTGTTTCAGTACAGCGTTATTTAAATTGCATAGATGTAACTGTTACTGCCGCCGCAGACGGCTAATTATTGTGAGTATTAGTGGGGCCTGTGTGTTGGCTACATTTAGCCTAATAACTACTAACCTTTTGCTGAAGCATGTTAACGAAGCCCATCTGTAAGACCATAACCGGCTATACATTCCGTCCAATTTGTTTGTCGTTATGCATGGGGGCCGCTGTTTTTGAATTGATTAAATTGTATTCTCTTTTCTAGCTCTCAGCATTGGAGGATGATCAGTACCTACTAGACCCCCACATTAAGCCGAATGCATTGTGATTTCCAATAATTGAGACAGTGATTCTGAAAGCTGTCTACATTAATGAAAAGAACAATGTAGTCAGCTTAGCATATTCAACACTGGTCTATACAGGGATGTCTCTGCATGTGTTCTGAAACCAATCTAGTGTAAACCAGCCTCCAAAGTCAGCCCGATTAAGAACCAATCAGCTTTGTGGTCGTAGCCTGTAGGTTCTAATTCAGAGAGAAATGGAGATAGATGATATTTTGCCCCCCCTCCCCTTGGAGCCACCTGCCCTCTCTGACGAGGATAGAGCCCCTCCACCACCTCCCCTGCAAACGTCCAGTGACGCAGACGTAATGGACGTTAGCTCTGGTGGTGATGGATACACACACACCCCAGCAGGGCCCGGGGAAGACAAATGCCCTCATCAACAACCACATCAGCAGCAACTTCTGTCCAAAGGCTCTCTTACTTTTTGTAGCCAGCTCTCAGACGAGGCCAGCACCAGCAGCAGCCTATGCCCCAGAACAGCTAGGCACGCGCCACCGGTCACCAACTTCCTTCCTGACCTCAAGCTGCTCCGAGATGTTAAGATCAGGGTGAGCTTCACGGAGAGCAATAACAACAGCAGCAGCACTAGTAGTAGTAACAGTACTAGCAAGGACAGGAAGGTGCTGTTCACAGGCCTGGAGACACCTGACTCCTGCCCCATGAATGGTGAGTTGCATGACTCAAGTGAGGCTAGTTTAGGATTAGGGAATGGGGCGGGAAGCCGACGAGATGACGAAGCTGAATTAGACCAGGAGAACAAGGTAGAGTTTGCGGTTCTCGACGAACTGGACGACTTCTGCGACAACTTCCTGGACCCGGACGAGCGCGAAGATATGGGCTTCAGGTCTGATGTCATAGCTCAGCAGGACCACGGCGAACAAGAGGCCCTGGGTTACTCCTACGAGGTTTGTGCCCTCATCTCGGTTGTATTGGTACTGCATTGTGTCTGACCTGGTCCCTTGTTGCCAGACTTCCAGAGGTTCTTGTTAGATATTCTAGATAATGTGTTGTAATAGCAATACCTCAGAAATCCTGAAGCACCCATTTAAGGGAGTTTGTAAAACTTTGAAACAAACCCTTGATATTAAAGCTATGCTTGCACAGTGAGAGTCTTACACAGTCCCTCTTTGAATGTTGAACACCAGCATATTTGGTTTTATTTGGTTGTAAATATGATTTCAGTGAATTATGTCTTCACTATTCTCTTTATAACATTACTGTTCAGAGTTCCTGACTTTGGTAAATTGGCTGGCTATGTGTGACTAGTGACATCATCCATGAATCATGTTGCTGCTGCCTTCGACCTGGACACATTATTTGTTTTGTGGCATTATTGTAGTGATATTATTGATTTCATGATGGATGTTTTTGTTCCTTTTTTTTTTCATAAATCCCTATATATCTTTTCCTTTAAAAACTGAGACTGCAATGATATGTGTCTTGGTAGATAAGATTATCTGTGGACTGACTTGTGTGTGTGTGTGTATACATACATGCATACATACTCCAAGATATGACACCGTTATTAACGGGTTCTGCTGTTTTTCGAATATTCATCATACGTTGCGTTTCTTCTCTTGTGTCCATCTATAGTTTTGCTTCTTGTGGTCATTTACACTTTGAAATGAAGTTGATATTCAGTTGTTTTCATTTTAGCAATTACAAATTCTCCGTGTGTGTGTGTGTGTGTGTGTGTGTGTTTATTTAGACGTTACTGTTCATCCC
>JAOPJO010000134.1:6970439-6995687 GCA_027123675.1 Molva macrophthalma | reverse complement strand
GTGTGTGTGTGTGTGTGTGTGTGTGTGTGTGTGTGTGTGTGTGTGTGTGTGTGTGTGTGTGTGTGTGTGTACGCGCATACACCCCCTCATGTTACCCCTGCCCCTAACCGTACTCTCTTTCAGGAGGAGTTTGACCAGGACGTGGATGCTCTGCTGGAGGAGGGCCTGCCCGTCGCAAAGAAAAGGCGCCTGGCCGAGGACAAGTTCGCCGGGGACAGCGACCATCCCTCCGACGGCGAGGAGGGCGGCGTCCAGCCCATGATGACCAAAATTAAGACCGTGCTCAAGAGTGAGTGGAGGCTGGGCTCCGTGTTCTCCGGGACATCACAGCACCACCACCACTTTAGCTATTGGTTCTGTTGGTTCCATGCTGCCATGCTAAACCCCACCCATAGTGAAGTTATAGATTTGTGTTATAGGGCTTTATAAATGGTTTTAATGTGATACCGTTGAAATCCTCCCAATTTGTGGTCTCTGGGACTCAAATGGTAAGAAAATTATTATTATTATTTTTTTTTTCATTTGGTGATAACAGTTGAGACAGTTTAGTATAGTCTGTGTATGAAGGCTCACATTGCAAAGGCCGATAAAGGCTGATATCAGCACCACCTCTAGCCAAACATGGGTTAGTGCAGTTATGGTATCTCATTGGATCAGATCAGGGAGACCATTTGATACAATAAGTCTTTAAGGGTGCTTTCACACCTGAGCTGTTTGGTCCGTTTTAACCGAACCATGGAGCGGATCCTCCAATAGTACGGTTAATTTGGACTGGTGTGTACGCTCGTTGGAACTGTTTTATTTAGGTGATCGGAACCAACTTCAGGAGACTAACCAAAAAACAGTGTATCAAGGCAGCGTGGCTGTTTATCTTTGTATAACTTGAATCCACACATTGTTTTACATGCGTTTGGGTTTTCTTGATACACGTTCAAACTGAATGTGCTGCTCATAAATGCACATTGGTATAACAGCCAGACATGCAGGTTATGAGTTTGATAAATGTCCATTTGATAATAACAATTTTTAAGTAGTATAGAAATCAATATATGTTTTCGGTGTTTCTGTTGAAGACAGAAACGTTGACTCCTGGCCAACTTTTCAATCCAAATTACGACATAGTTTGCTCTCGTGTGGTCTTTGCACATTTCGGTCCACTTTGAAATATTGCAGTGTGAGCACAAACCAATCCATGGTGAAAGTTCAACATTATAACAAGCAGTTGTGGTCCCCTATCTGTCACAGAAACACCATAGGCTTGTAGTGATGTGTGCGTGTTCTCCGCGACCCCTCCCTCAGGTCGGGGCCGTCCTCCCACCGAGCCCCTTCCGGACGGCTGGATCATGACATTCCACAACTCAGGCATTCCAGTGTACCTGCACCGGGAGACCAGGGTGGTCACATGGTCCAGGCCTTACTTCCTGGGCACCGGCAGCATCCGGGTAAGGTGGATCGGGGGGTGGGGCTGGGCATCACTAGTTGTTCCTATGCAGTTATGCATATATATATATTTTTAAACTGCAGAGAATATTTTATGTTTTTTCTTGGTGTTGAAAACGAAGTAGTAGTGATGAAGTAATAAGAACTTTAAGTATGTGTGCCGTTCAAGTGCTTGATTGTTACCACTTCATACTAACTGCTTTTGCATTTGAAGTACTACTGTAGTTCTCTTAACTAGGGATGCTTCAATACTCTTCCTACGCATGCTTGTAATGAAGGTCACATTTGCCACCATTTAAGATCCCCCTCTTATCCTTCTCCCCCCGGCGGTGCAGAAACACGACCCCCCGACCAGCAGCATCCCCTGTCTGCACTACAAGAAGATGAAGACGCACGAGGAGAAGGAGCTCAACGGCGAGATGACACCCAACGCAGAGGTGTCGCCCAACGCAGAGGTGTCACCCGCCAAGACCGCCGACGAGGCCACGGATGACGCTGCCGCGGTGTTCGTTGCTAACAACGGCGGCGGCGTCGAGGATATGGAGGAGCCAGACTCGACGGCCCAGGAGGACGGGGCACCGGAGCGGCAGGAGGAAGGAGAACAGGTCAAGGTCGTCCCCATTTCCTGCCCACGTGCCAAGGGGTTCCCGATCTTCGAGGGAGCCCAGGGGGCCCTGGGACAGGTCACGGCCAAGGTGGAGGTGTGCAAGGACGAGTCTATAGGTACACCCCCTTCCCCTTTTTACTCGTGAATAAGTGAGCGTGCTGTGAGGATGCTGTGGCGCAGTGCTAGCTATCACTACTAACGTCAGCATGAGACTATAGCCTGTCATTTTGGTTTCAATTGACACAGGGTTTAGTAGATAACGGTGACCTGACGAGGGCAGTGCGACGTCTGCTGCTCCAGGAGAACTCCCTTTCAAAACAAAACGGGATTTGAACGTTGAATTAATGGCCCGCTCGTTTTCCATTCCCCTCATTTTCGCAGGTCTGGAAGACTTCCGCGTTTACCTGGGGAAGTGCTTCGACTTCGAGCAGGTGACTGTGAAGAAGTTCCGCACCTGGGCCGAGCGGCGACAGTTCAACCGCGACATGAAGCGCAAGCAGGCAGAGTCGGAGAGGCCCATCCTCCCCGCCAACCAGAAGTTAATCACGCTGTCCGTACAGGACGCTCCCACCAAGAAAGGTACCATGCAGGGAAGGTCTCCCACCACCATTTCATCTCACGTAATTTATTTCTGTGGAACCACGTTTTGGAAAATGACAAATCAATGCCACCCAGTTTTCAATAGGTGCCTATAAATCTCAGCTCAGAGAAAATGTGTGTCAATACTGCTGTTTCCGAATTATCTTGAATAGGTAAACCAGGTAAAACATACTGAGAGACATTTGATCAAATGTTAATTCTCACTTAACATGCAGGCTTAACTCTGTTCTTTGCTGTTCTCTCCAGTCTGGAACTTTTTCTGTCTGCTACATAATGGTCAGAGTATATCAACTACTTGCTTTTTCTGAAAAACAGGTGCTGATATGTTCTGCAACACATGCAACTCCAACACGGTCTGCATAGGCTGGTCCATTCACCACATTAACCACGATTCTTTCTTTCTCTTTTTTTTTTTTTCTGGTTTAATGATTGGCCGGTTTCATCAGAGTTTGTGATCAACCCCAATGGAAAATCAGAGGTCTGCATTCTCCACGAGTACATGCAGCGTGTTCTAAAGGTCCGACCCGTTTACAACTTCTTTGAATGTGGTAAGTCTGCTCAGACCACACACATGCGCACACACTCCTACACCATCACAGACCTATACAGACACACATGGTGGTCTTGTATTAGTGTTGATGCCAACAAATAACCTAATGACTGATAATCAGATGATAATCTGATAAAGGAAATATGAACCTTTTAATGGAAACCCATTGAATGTTGCTTCATACATGTGTTGACTCTTGTCATGTGACTCGCAGAGAACCCAAGTGAACCCTTTGGAGCGTCGGTCATCATCGATGGAGTGACCTACGGTACCGGAACTGCAAGCAGTAAAAAACTTGCCAAGAATAAAGCTGGTGGGTTCCATTGTGAATAGTTGGGCCAGTACATGGTGTACATTTTTAATGAAACGTGGTGGTGTAATTCTGATCGCATAATTCTCTTAAATAGAGATTTTCCCCTGGATTTAAAATGTGTTTAGCTGCGTTCAATCCATTTGCCTAAACATATTTTTCTCAGTCCATTGTCTAATGGCGACCAGTTACTACACCATGGATCTACGCCTATGCACAGAAACTTTGTCAAAGATGTTGGGAAGCTCCTGTAAAGATTGAATCTGTGAAATAATTTAATACGGTTCATCAATGAATCAAATGTCCACTGTGGTTGTTTCCTTTTAATAACTGCTGCCTGGGAAATCGCAGCTCGAGCCACACTGGAAATCCTCATCCCAGACTTTGTGAAACAGACCTCGGAGGAGAAGCCTGTCGAGGGAGATGAACTGGAGGTAGGTCATCCTCTTGGTTCTCAATGATGCTCAAATTAGGTAATGTTGAGCTATAGCAGTGATTCCCAGACGCAGGGTACTGGGTTCAAACCCCAATGTCTGCATTCTACTTGAAGGCCCCTGTCTACTTCTTAGTGACATTCACTGTGAGTCAATTTGGATATAAACATCTGCTAAATGACAGTAGATAGTAATGTAAAAAAGTAAAGGCCCTATAATCAACAGGGCAGTTGGCTCAGAACTAGACACTTTCTCGTTTTCTTTTCTTGTGTGTTCTAAATTTGACTTGACTTGCTCTCTCAATGTAGAGGTCATTCCATTCCTCTGCGGTTGATGTTAAAGGAGTGCTATGTTTTGTACCCCACAGTATTTTAATCATATTAGTATTGAAGACTCACGGGTGTACGAGCTAACCAACAAAGCAGGTCTCCTCTCCCCGTATCAGATTCTACACGAGTGCCTTAAAAGGTAAGGGTCTGCAACTCAAGTTCTTGTTGTAGCGTTTTATTTGCTTTTAAATAAATCTTGAAGTAATCCATTCACAACACAAATCCCCTAAAATACAGGTGTGCAAAACTGTGCTTAAGATGCATTAAGAGTTAGGGTTAGGGTAATAAAAAAAAAAATAACATCCTGGTGGTTGGTGGAGAAGCAGATGATTTTATTGTTGCATGGGACATTGGTTGAATTGTCGTCCCGTTGCCATAGAAACCATGGAATGGGGGACACCAGCATCAAGTTTGAGGTGATCCCCGGGAAGAACCAGAAGAGCGAGTATGTGATGACCTGTGGGAAGCACACCGTCCGTGGCTGGTGTGAGTACACACACACACACACACAGACTCACTCGCTCACTGTTCGTAATGAAACAAATATTAGATTAGTTTTTAATTAGGATTTCTTAGCTGCTCGTCAGACAAAGCCACTCATTTTTAATACTCACTTTGGGCTCTGGGGGCTCATCGAGTATCTGTCAATATAAATTGTATCTATAATGTGTGAAAGGGGGTCGATGCTTAACCTTATCATGCACTGTTGTGTACCCTTCCTGCAGGTAAGAACAAGCGTGTGGGCAAGCAGCTGGCGTCCCAGAAGATCCTCCAGATGCTTCACCCCCACGTGAAGAATTGGGGTTCCCTGCTGCGCATGTACGGCCGGGAGAGCAACAAGATGGTGAAGAAGGTACAGAGGCATCACACACTTCCTGGTGCTCAGGTTAAACTGATGTGCAGGGCTGTGAAATGCCATGATGCTCCCATTTTATATTTAAAGCAATGGAGATTTTTTGTTTTTTTTACTTCATGTTGGTACTGATTTACATGAAACAATATCTATACCACAAACCAACATATGATTTTAAAAAAGAAATTGGGCATGGAATGAGCTTTTATTGACTTGTCTCCCTGCCATTAAAACCCCCAAGTTCACCCTTGACAGAAAAAAGAAGATTGGATAACTCTTTTTGTGTAACTCTCTTTTGTGTTCTGAAACCACATGTTTAATCACTTTCAGGAGAATTCGGACAAGAGTGTGATTGAGCTCCAGCAGTACGCCAGAAAGAACAAGCCAAACCTTCACATCCTGAACAAACTGCAAGAAGAAATGACGAAACTGGCCAAGGAGAGGGTAGGAAACGACATCTTTATTTCGATTTATTTCGATTTCAATTTGGTAAACCACTTAATCTCTAAGGAGGCATACCCGTATTGAACTTGGTGTCTTATTTCTAGAGCTATCGCTTTCAAAAACGTTATGGTTGAAATAACTAAATGTCCTCACCTTTCAGGAGGAGACCAGAAAGAAGCCCAAGATGACTGTCATGGAGTCCGCCCAGCCAGGCAGCCAGCCCCTCTGCACCGTAGACGTCTAAGTCCAGCAAGCACTGAAGCCCAACACTGTAACACACACACACACATACACCATCCTTCACCGTCGTCGGCCACGCCCCGGAGATACAATGGCAATACCACAACACACTTGAGTAGCCGCTCTGCTTGTATCCATCTGCCATGTTTGTTAGTTTTTTGTTGGTTATGGGGTCGCTGTGAAGGGTCACTTCCAGGTCGTAGAGCAGGTGTCCTCTACCTCTCTATGCACGTCACCAACAGCACTTGACAAAATCATCATGGGAAACAATGCAACAATGTTGTGACTCCCCTCAACGGCACAATTTGTTTATTTTCCTATTGGGAACCGACGATCTACCATGTTTGGGTTGTTTATTCTCCAGATCTTTTGAAAGGGATTGACACATTACACACTTGTATACTTCTACCATGTGTTTTTAATAGGAAAAAAGTAAATGAAGTGTTTGTTTGGTATTTTTATGCTTGGTGTTTAGTATTTTAGGCAACTACGGATGTGTGTTTTTTTTTTGTTTGTGTTGCTCTTCTGAAGGTAAGGTAATGGGTTCCACCATGAGACATCGTTTTGTGAAGTGACCTATTCAACAAACTGCTTATGCACTCTCTGCCTTTTCAAAGGGCGTCTAAACATGCTGTTACGACAACAAGTACTGCATTCAGACAGGGAGTATTGAGTTTTTCTTTGTGTTACGAGACTTGTTGCCTTTTGGAAACATATCAGCAGAGAGCCGTTAGCGCTGCTCCGTCAAGCTAGTGTCTTGCTCTTTACACTAGCAGTGCAGAAACCGAAGCACAGGGCCAAAAAGTACTGTAAGGGGGGGATGCACATGGTGTTAGTACATTTTTTGTCTTTCTTTAGGTGTTAGATTTAAACATGCTTAGCTTTTTATGGCAAACGGGCAATGCCGTGTATTTTAACCATTTAGCTCGATGTGGTTGTTGCTTTGCGAACACTTCAATTTTTCTGTGCCCCTGTTGAATTAAGAAAGCTTCATGTTGCCTTAGTTGACTCATTTCATGAAGGGCTCCGAATGTGTAAATTGGACCTAAAAAATAAAGCATTTATTTAGCCAATTTAGTATTTTTATTGGTGATGCCTATATTACAACAAAGAATATAAATGCCTACAGCATGCGCATATTTTTGATAGTTGATGGGTGGTGCATCATGCTCGCATCAATCTGCCACAGTGACTATTGATCGCGTATCCTAGTCAGATTTTAAAGATTTTTCTAAACAATTAGTTAACTTACCTCATACAGAAATTAGTTTAACAACCGCAAAAGAAACGGTACATACCAAAGCTTAAATACAGTCTACTCTTACAGAAATACTTAATGTTGCAAACTAAAAAGAGTATATTACCAGTGGTTTGCATAGATGCAATACCTGCTGGAATAAACTATAAAACTGCTGTGCATTTGTGTTTTAAGTATTTGGCTTGTGCATTTTTTTTCCTTGAATGTTAATTGCATAACGACATTTTGTAAACAAGGCTGTGCTGGTAGGAGTAGATGGCTTGAATGTGTGTGCTTTCCTCCCTTCCCTGTGTTCTGTCTTGCCAAGTGTGTGTCCGTGGAAAGAAAAAGTTTACACTTGTTGCGATGGAGTTGTACCTCCGGATTGTCTGCTTGAGATGTCGCCTAAATGAAGTAATGATTACAACTTGAGCGCTATGACTATAGTGGTATTCGATATGCAAATAAATTGTCTTGACTAACTTGTGGTTCTGTCTTTTATTAATCAACAAAACAATAAAAAAAGAAACATCTAACAAACATAAATTTCTTTCCCAAAACACAACTAATGATGAATTAAGAAGAGAGGTATGTACCCTGCAAGTAGCAGGGTACATCTATAGCTTGCTTGATTATAGTATTAGCAGTGTGCATTTGTTGTATAGATGTCTCGCCGTCTGTATGCCATCCCCTTATGCTATTGTGCCTTGACCACGGTCTCTTCCTGCTTGTCTCCAACATTCTGGGAGCTGTAGTCCACCCTCTCCAGCAGCAGAACCATCTCCATGTGGACGGTCTGAGGGAAGAGATCCACGGCCATGCAGCGTACGGGCCGGAACGGTGCTCCGCGCACTCTGTTGGATGGCGCTCTGCACAAACTGGAGAAGCAGTGGTTCAAATGGCATCCATGTACAATTCTCGCAAAAAATGTCTATTTCCAAAAGGTCTAATTGGACTACAGATAGTTCTGAGATTGGTTAACAACCCTTTTTAAGTCCCTACAGTTTTTTTTAATTTTTTTATAAATGGGACAATGAAAGGGTCAAACTCACTCAATGAAGTTTGCCATGGCGGCCTTGGCATTGCACGACACGTACACCAGCCTCTTGAGGTGTTCGGCTCTCCGGATGGCCAGCACAACTTTCGAGTCTTTTCAGAAAAATCACAATTACTAGTCTTGACCCAATAGGCGACAATTTGATCCACTCAAATAACCCACATTTTTACATTTCACATTAGACCATCGAACATCTCCGTTGCGCAAATGGTCATTATGTGAACATGGTGGTGTAAGTCGATTAAAGTGATGCCACATACGCAGGCCGGCTCTGGGCGGGTCCACGATGGCGGTAACGTTGGGCGAAACCAGAGCGTTGAGGATTTTGGGGAATACGTCCTCTGCCTTTCCACAGTGGAACTCCACATTTGTCAGCCCTGAGACGCACAGAAACCCATCATCCAGTATTCAAAAAACATCATATTATATCAATAGTCACGATAAATTAAAGTATGCTTTTGCTGCGTCGATATTCATGAAAATATACAACTCTGGATCCGTTTATATGACAAGCAAAAAGCTCAGTACTAAATTACATGAACGTACCAATAAACGTGTACCTGGCTGAACTAAAAAACAACAACATTGGTTAACCTTGTGGTTATTAGGTGTAGCAAAGACTTGTTGTAACACAAATAACCATAGCATAAATCTCAACCATGTTCGAAGCAATGTCTGTAAGCCAGTGTCCGTACCATTGACCTTGGCGTTGTGTTTAGCATCTTCCACGGCCTCTTGGCACAGCTCGATACCAATCACTTTCCTGACCCTCTGGAGACATTAAAGACATTATCAAATTTACATTGTCAAATGTAAACCATCATTCTAATGATTTGATGTTAATGAATAATGTTAAAGGATACCTTTGCCAGGGATAGGCCGATGGTCCCAGTGCCGCAGCAGACATCCAGCACCGTGCTGTCCTGGTCCAGCTGAGCCCACTCCCCCACTTTGGAGTAGAGGACCTCCGCCGCACCAGTGTTCACCTGGCACACACACATACACACTCTTACAAGGCTACCTTACCTGGCAGGGCCCAACTTTAAAGGCTTTTTTTTCTTCTTTATTTCTTACAGATTTATACATCGATTTATACAAAGCAACACAAACATTTGTTATCATTAATGAGCAGGTAGGGGTTAGGCCTTCTTGCTCAAGGGTGCCTACAGGTAGACTGAACAATGGGGTTTGACTTCAGAACACAACAACAGCACCCTAACCGCTAGACTACCCTGCCCCAATTTGATGGTATGCATGTAAGTGAAAGTTAATACCTGGAAGAAGGAATGAGGAGATATCCTGAACTTCAACCCCAGGAGTTCTTCCTGGATGCAACTCTCTCCGGCCACCAGCTCACAGGGCATATCCTCTGGTTTGGGGGAGGTCCTTGACAGACATGGGGTCATGGGAAGCTGGATGATGAGAACTGAATGCCCTCACTGTGATCTTACCTTTACATATGACTAAAGGTATCGGCGCATTAATAAAGTAAATACGGTGATAATACAAATCGTGTAAATGTCGTAGTGTTATTCTAAGATGTGTGAATGTGTGAATGGCTGAAGCCTTAATCCTATGTGGGAAATCAGATTTACACAAGTAGGCATTTAGTTTAATTATTAATCAGTTAAATTATTCTCTGTGTGCACTTAGTCGAGATGATGGAGACTGCTGAAGAAAAGGATACGAATAGTAAGAAAAGTGCAATGAACAACGCACAAGCCCTTGCAATGTCTTAACAAGTAATGTCACAGCTTCCTTGCTAGCTTCAAGTACTTTACACTCACTTCTTTAATGGCAACTAATCATACATCAATAATTTGGGTACAGTGGTTCTTTCTGACCTTTGACCTTCTCTGACAAAGTAAAGGGAGGTCACCCCGCTGTCCGCCCCCTCTCCTTCTGTGAAGAACTTCTTCAATGAGCTCTTCAGGGAGTCCAGCTCCTCCTCCGCAAGTTTCTGCAGAAATCCACAAAGAGGGGAGAAAATCTAATGAAAACAGCTGCCAGTATGGTTAAAGCATCACACTTACTTACTAGAAAGCAGATTACATTTTCATCATTTAAAACCACGTTTAACAAAGGCACTGGCTCAACAGACGGCACATTGTATGTCCAAAAAAATCTCATTTTTAAATTGATGGTTTTGCATTTGGTTTCTAAACCAAAAGGGACAGTTTGAGCACCTGTGGGTTGAAGAAGATCATGGCCATGGCCTGTTTGGTCCTGCTGGTCCGCACCGTCAGCTGCTTCCAGTGGCCGTCGTACGTCTCAGGACTGTACACAGAGTACGTGGTGGTCCTGTGCGGGAAAGCGTATCACGTATCAAAACGTATGTTCAAAAAAGATTTTAAAAGATTTGCATTTGAGTTTGAACATAACACAGCTGTAGGTCTAGTGATGACATTATTCTTATTATTTAGATCTATTCTACTCTAGACACAAATCAATTAGAACACACCATGCGTAATGTAGCATGTACAGCCAATAATGTTTACCTTAACTGTCACTAAGGTTTACATTTACCTTTCTACTACTCATCAACATCCTTTTTTTCATAGATTTCTGCATATTCTTACACCTATTTTTTTATGTTATAACTATACTTCTGCTGTGACACCCAAATTTCCCATCTTGGATTAATACATTACTGAGGGGGTAAACCATGGCTACCTGATGAACTTCTGGAAGGCGGCGACCACTCTCTTGGCCTCGGCAGAGACGTGGGTGGTCTCGGCTGGCCCCACCACGGCGCAGGAGCCCCCCTTGTATTTCCCCAGGCGGAACCCGATGGTCTTATCCTCGCCGTCTGCGCCCATGGAGATCAGGAACTCGCACTTGTTTCTGTATTCCGTCTGCAAGCGCACAGAAAGCAGAACACGTCTTTGGATGGGATTTATGAGGGGTTTGAGATGAAGAAGGGGTTCATAGCAAAAATATGCAAGTGATAATAGTACAATACTACAGCGGCATAGCAGTAATAGTACAGTGATGCCCCGACTGACCCCTCCGCTTCGCATTGGTGTCCTGAATCACCCTGAAGGGGTATAATGACCGGCTCACTGTACGTTATCCCACTTATTACACAGAAACGTACTAAAGAAATCAATAATTTGACGCAAACTATCAAAAGAAAATGTGTTGTATTCATTTAAAACTAATTGTATTGCTTCCAGCAGACAGAAAAGGTTCAGAAATAATTTAAATGTACTCCATATTTAGCCACAGGATGCCCACAGGTTGACAGCAGACACTGGGATTCGAGTACGCTTCTTCAATGACAAATATGATAAAAATGATCCTACATGTAGCTAAATGACTTGGTGCTCAGGTAGTGAACGTACCTGTGAAGGGGATGGTTGAATGTCTTCCAGTGGGCAACACATCTTGTTATATTTTCCTTTCTGAGCAAAAAGCCAGGGCGCCATGGCTTTGTTGGTGCTGCCAATTTCTCTAAAAAAAAAATAGAACAGCAGAGCATTAACCTGATGACATCAGGCACCATAACACTAGAAGAAGTCTGACACTTTATCCAGTAATGTTCATTGCATATGATCAACTTTATACAGGCTTCATTAACATCCTAGTTAAGCTCCTGAAATCGTCCAATGCTACGAGTTATGGTTAGTTAGGTTACAATTTAGTATTACTATGTTAAAGCAATTTGGCTTACGTTTGGCACTTTAATTTATCTTTTATTACAGAAACAAAAATAAAGAGCAGGTATCGAGTAAACTTCTTGCTCAAGGATGCAAAGTCATTGGGAATCAAACCAAGAACTTTTAAAAGTTCTTGGTCGTACACACTAGCTACTACAATATCCTGTGCACCCTTGTAGCGCTAGTCTCTTTGTTTTCAAGCTATCACTCAACAGCTCTTACTTGGCCAGCCTCTGCAGAACGCCCTCCACCTCCTGCTGTTTGCGCTGTAGCTGCTCCTCGTAGGGCACCTTCCATAAAGGAGTCACCACGTTGGCTATCTGGACACTGAAGGGCTCGCTGGCCTCCTCCACCTCCTGCCTCTTGGTGGCTGACCCACCTCTGGCGCTCTGTCCGCCCTCCTCTTCATCTCCCTCCTCCTGCTGCTTCCTCTTCCTCTGGATGGGGTCGGCCTTGGGCTTGGCCAGTCGGACACTGAGCACCTGGCCCTTCCACTGCATGCCATGCACCATCTTCATGGCCTTGTCGCGCTCCTCCAAGTTCATGAAGGTGACGAAGGCAAACGTCTGCCTGCCAAACAGCTTGATCTTGTGCGGGCTGAGGCCGTGCCTGGACAGGAACTTCTTGAGGTCGTTGAAGCCCACAAACTTAGGCAGGTTCTGGATCTCCACCTTGTAGATCTCGGAGGTGAAGAGCTCATCTTTGATGTAGCGGTACAAGCTGGGATCTGAGCCAGACTTGCCATCCTCTGTTTGTTTGGTCTCTGGGTTTTCAATGCTAGCTGTGGAGTCTCCTGTGGGGTCATCAGATGGTTCCATGATTTTGGGTGCTGCTGGTGGTGGCTCAACCGTGGGGTGCTACCAACATCCGCTATTTGGATCTGTAAAGGGCAGAATAGCCAGTTAG
This sequence comes from Molva macrophthalma, assembly GCA_027123675.1. Lineage (NCBI taxonomy): Eukaryota > Metazoa > Chordata > Actinopteri > Gadiformes > Lotidae > Molva > Molva macrophthalma. Next base: position 6,983,021 of record JAOPJO010000134.1, on the reverse strand, counting down.
CCTCAGTTTAGATACATCCCTGATTTTCAACCGTATAACTACGTTTTTAGATTTAGGGGTGGCAATTACATCACCGTTTTATCCGAAGATATCTGTATTGCCATAAGCGAGATGTATAAAACGAAAGTACAACCTTTATATCTCGTTTATGACATCGCGGACTATAAATGACCAGTGACAGAATTAATGACATCGTGACGAATTAGCCAACGTGTTACGTTGGACAGTTGCATGCAATGATTCCCATCCCTAACGTTACATCTAAGACATAGAAACAAGAGCCAAAATATTCGGGAGAAAGTAGGGACACTTTGTACCAAGTAATGTTTAATCTGTAGTTACAGGAGTGCAACAGCATTTTATTGGTCAGCTACGGGCTAGAAATAGAGGTAAGTAACTGTTATTTACCTCTATTTAGGTAATTTAACCTAACAGTAAGCCCAATAACTACCAGACAAGTTCTGATTAAAGTACATGTCTGTAGTGTGCAAGAACGAATCAAATGGTCCCAACAGACCGATTGCACGTGAGAAGGCATGCAAGCCTTCTGCAGAAATGGATTGATTTATAAACCCATGTTGCCTACCTTTTCAATAGCGACAACAGGGCGCTGCCATGTAACTTTAGCCACGTGCAGCAGTGAACTCGGACGTGGATCTCCGTCTTCTTTAACCACTCCCCTTTGTTGCCGTTGTCATAAATAAAGAGAATAAAAAAATAAAGAGATACGGTTGTATAATCTATATCAAAAACGTTGTAATAGTTATAAAATAAACGATCGTGGCGGTGATTATATTGCAACAGTTGTTAAAAACATAGAAACATATCATAACAAAATCAAAACACAAACAGGAAATAACAAACAGGAAACCAATAATTAATTATTATGTATTTAGAAATCGAAAATGTTGCGACTATAAGAATCTGTTGGCATTATATTTTAGGTACCACAAACTGTTTTCAAATATTTCCATAAATGATCAGTATAAATAATGTGCATAAATAAGATCCATAAAGACATATTTAGAATCCATAATCCAGATTTTTTTAAATAGAAATGTTATGTTTAATATCGAATATTTTATAATCTTGTATATACATTGTATTTAATATAAACTATTATTTACTAAACTAATCGCGTGCCGGAATGTGGGCGCGGGCAAGCATAGGAAATTCGGCGCGCGAAACCTACAGCAGGAAGGAACTCAGGACTCGACGGCGCCGTAAGGACTGAGTCTATCTAACTAAATCCATAATCGACAAACATCTACATTAATATGGCAGATCCCAAGGTGAGTTCCCGTCTCATAGATAGTGTTAAGTGTTATGCCAATAATAACATTAGCATTTTTTATGGACAAATGTGTGTTTTGCCTCATTCGTCAAAGTTTGAAAGGGAGGCTACCACCAAAAAATGCCGGCTACGATTTGCCGTGTCGTAATTAACAACATAAATAGAATCATGTGAAATGTTTTCAAGCAGGACATCGTATTTCAAAGATGTATATATTATTGTTACGTGTATAAATGCGGATTATTGAGAGGTTTGCCGCCTAGTATAGAGTTGGGCAGCTTATAAATTAACACGGTAGACGGCATGCTTGCAATAGCCATTCAGAGTTATAGTCTCCCTTTAAACGTCGGAAGGCGTTACAATCATGATGATCGACTGAGTTGATTCTATAAACGGAAAAGTATTAGGATTAAACCGAAGTAATACACAAGTAAAGCTTGCCAGGTTCTTTGCCTTTGTCTCCTCACCCTGTTGGTAGTGGCTACATGGATTGCTAACGCTAGCTTAACTGGCTACTTTCCTCAAATGGATTCCGTCATGGTGAGCTAAGAATGAAGAGAGATGTGCAATCAACCTAAGTGGCATTTCAGTATAGTTGAAGTCAATTGACATGTTGCTAAGAAATAGTTGTCATTGGCACCCTCGTTTAGTTGAACTGAATGACAACCCTTGCTACTAGATGGCTAATGCTAGCCGTGATGGGCCTAATGGCATTTAGCTAGTCTGCCTTAGAAGTTTAAATATTACATCGCGAGTTTGTTAAAACCTTTACTTTGGACTAATAACCATCTTGGTACTTTTCCGGTACGCTTATCTAGATTGTGATTGGCGTGAATACGCAATTGTAGGTAGCTAACAAGCGACATATTTACATCGGATTCACCAAGCTGATCTCGCCAATAAAAAGACTGAAACCAACTCATGCCAGTACAATGGTTTGCTACATCATTTATTTTTATTACACCATGGATAGCCTGGTGTATGTATTTTTGTTGTGCGTTTGCGATCGCAAAATCTTTCCGCACATTAAAGTTGCTTGGCTCAGCAGCAGCAATGTACAAAAGGTTCCCATAACAAAAGCTAAAACTCACAAGCATGAGCTCTTAAATCCCTCCATTCGCCAGGCGTGTAGATGACACACCCACTATTTAGACCAAAGTTCCCAGGCTTTTATGTATATGACCACGCGATGATGATGAGGATGATGATCTTTTCAGGACGCACAAGAAGAGCATGATCCAGACACTGCAGAAGACTCCAACCACGACCCCCACTTTGAGCCCATCGTCTCCCTCCCTGAGCAGGAGGTGAAGACACTAGAGGAGGATGAGGAGGAGCTTTTCAAAATGTAAGCATTCCCAAAAGATCCTTTACACTCCATACACATACATAGTCATTAAAAGTGAATCCAATAGCTAGACAGTTGGATATTCTTTGTTGTATATGATTCCAGTTTTAGAAGTGATCCGCCAACACTGGCCTAAAATGAGACATCAGGCATTGGTGGCTGGGGTCTATCTATAGCTCCGATACTTGTCCCTTTTTTTTTTTATCTCACCAAACTTTCAGAAGTTCCAAATTAAAGCTGCTTTTCAGCCGAAAGATATAGAATATAGTTGTACTGGTGGTCTTTGGTTGTCAGAATTGTAGATACTTGATAATGACAGAATGCTATATGGCATAATTCAGTCATGCATGTGTCCATATTTTATAAAGTTAGCATATGGACTAACTTACTATTCAGCTTTTTAAGAAAAAAAGAAAAACTACTAGTTCATCCGAAGTGACAAGTGAGACTGTGAAAAAATCAGTGTTCAATCAAAATTGGGATAACACTGCACAGGCAGGTTTGTAAAGAGCTAGACAAGAGCAGAGATGATCTAAAATTATCAAAAAGATGAAGTCAGTAGATGATAGATGCTCAGAGGAAGGAACCATTCAAGCGTCTCTCTTGCCCGTTTCCTTTACTCCCTCCAGGCGCGCCAAGCTCTATCGCTTCTCCTCTGACAACGACCCCCCAGAGTGGAAGGAGAGGGGCACCGGCGACGTGAAGCTGCTGAAACACAAAGAGAAGGGCACCATTCGCTTGCTTATGAGAAGAGACCGGACCTTGAAGATCTGCGCAAATCACCAGAGTGAGTCAATAATAAGAGCCCAAGTGGTCACTGATGCTTGTTGTTTGTTTCGTCTGCTAATTAAGAACAGAAGAGGAGGCTCCATAAATGGATAAATATAGACATAATTTCCCGTGCAACACATAACCCATCTAAGACTAAATCGATTTCAAATGAGTATTAAGCTGTGGGTAGGTAGCTTTCTTTGTTGTGCAGGTATCTTTCATTGTTACATTGATACTCTCAGAAGGTAATCAATAATTGATCAAATGTAATGGTTGCTGTAGTGAAATGACATGGTGACTTGTCAAGGAACAGAACGTATCCTCTTTCATTTGACACTTGACCATCTTTACACTTTCTAATGATCACAACCAATTTCCTGAACCTGTGTGAGGGCTGAATGATACTCAGCGTTGATACAACTTGCTGTAGCATGCTCAGCATTAACCAGACTCCTCCTCTGAATCTCAGTTACTACCATGATGGAGCTGAAGCCCAACGCTGGCAGCGACAGGGCCTGGGTATGGAACACACTAGCAGATTTTGCAGATGAAAGCCCGAAGCCTGAACTTTTGGCGATACGTTTCCTCAATGCAGAAAGTGAGTATTGTTGCATTCTGGCATCTTTTAATATAATATTGTATTTTTTTATTTTATTTATATACTCTGCTCTAAGTGCTTGTGTTTGCATTTAAGGAAATGCCATAGAATTGGAAGCTGAAGCAATGCTAGCTAGTTGAATATATAGCCAATGTGCTAGTTTTAACTAGCAAATATTGGAGTAAATTTTGGCTAACAGTTTCTTTCTTTTCACAGACCAAAAACACCATGTCAAACTAAATAGACGATTAGAGCGCTTATAGTTGAACCTCCGTCAACGCTTAACATGCAGACTCACTCTGTTCTTTGCTGTTTCTCCAGTCTAGAACTTTTTCTGTCTGCTACATTATGGTCAGAGTATATCAACTACTGGCTTTTACCTGAAAAGCAGGTGCTGATATGTTCTGCAACACACAAATCACAGACCTTAACACCCTCTCCATACCGGCCGCGAGTTAGCATCTGCGATTGTCTGCGTAGTGCCTGTCCAGATAATTTGTGAAACTCAAGTCTCCACACACTGGCAGCGTCTCAGTTTCGCGGCTCTTGGCATTGCTGCTCATCGTATTTCCTGTGTGATGTAGTTGTTGTATTGCACTGCAGCCAGTTTACTTAACTGAAGTACAGGAATGATGGAAGTGTCATCAATACATGGAGAACATCACGACCAGTATTCAAATATATGAAAATAAAATAGAATTGTTAACAATTGTTAACCTCAGATGTAGGGATGGGCATTAGATTCAATTTTCTTAGTCAATCGTCGGGAGAATTAACGATCGACTACCGATTAATCATTAATATTTTCATAATGCTGCAGCTGCGAACCGGCGTTCTTAAACAGAGACCCTCTTGTTCCTAAATAATGAAAAAAAATCATGTTAAAAAATAACTTCACCAAAAACATAATAATACTTAGAATACTTGTCAAACTGTAACTCAAAACTATCCAAGGCACGGAGCACTCGCCATGCTAACGCAGAGTTGATGCTAGGTTGAGACTGAGAGCAGGATGCACCGCCACAGACATTAACCAGGGTCGGATGCACTTGGTTTAAGTGGTACATCATTGTAGTGGTGGCCATGTTGTACTTATACACAGCATTGCAGTGAGCAAAGTCTTTTTTTAAATCAAAATGTTCCCACGCCATACTTCGCCGTGACCTCTTCATGATTACTTTTGAAATTAAAACGGAAACTTGCAGGTAACGGAGTATGGTGTCAAATATTGCCCCCAGGTGGTAAAATGTTTAATTGCAGCCACACAGTGAAATTCGTTTTATTGCTTTAAGACTCACACTACGCAATGCAACCTGCATTAGTTTAATCAATAACAAATTAACATGATCGACAAAATTGATGATCAATTATCGATCGTCGATTAATCATGCCCATCCCTACTCAGATGTATTGTAGTTGATTTTACACTTATCACTGAGCTTCTGTAGACAGTGCTTGGTGTAAAAAATAAGTGGACTTGAGCATCTGGTGTGGGTAAAAAAATATAATGTTCACCCTGTTGCTCTAGTTAATTGGTTTTAATTCATGTTTACCATTGGATTATTTGATTAGTCTGCATCACTCTTGATGGTACTCCTATCTCCATCAGTGTGGCTTAGTGTTTATATATTGTTGCCTATGGAACTGTTCTGCTGAAGGGAAACGGTGGTTTAAGCTGCACTATCTACCATTCAGCTGCAGCCCTCACTTTGGTTAAACAATATTTCAAGTGGATACAAATAACAATACCTATGGGTGGATGGGCTTTATCTCCCAAATCAATTGGTTTTTGAGACGAAAGGGCTCAGAATTCGGGAAATATCTGCAGAATGTTGCATTGTGCATATTTAACTTGATTAGCTCAAGTAAATGTTGAGTAACCCTGATTCTTTTCTCAGATGCGCAGAAATTTAAGGTGAAGTTTGACGAGTGCAAGGAGGAGGTCAGAAAATCTCAAGAGGATTCAGGTATGTAAAAATACACAATGAGGTGGTAGGACTATAGTCCAGTAAACATGGCTTGGTCTCTCACTAAGGCTCTACTCGTATCATAATGGATTCTTCCAGAGGCATCTTTTCCGATATCGGTCGTAATGCAAGGAAAGGGTACTAAAAGCACCCACTCAAACTGCAAAGAGGCCGGATTAGTGCCCTTGTAGTGAGAGCCGTCCCGCTAAACAGTGGCGTTTCACGTGGACAACGATCCACGTCCGTTTCCACCTCTTCCGACAGAGCAGGCCGTATATGTAATATGTAATACGTATATGTAATGTTATACTTAAAGGGGTGTTGCCATAACTCACTGAACATGCAGACATACTCTGTTCTTTACTGTCTCTCCAGTCTGGAACTTTTTCTGTCTGCTACATAAAGGTCAGAATATATCCACTACTGGCTTTTTCTGAAAAGCTGGTTCAGCTATGTTCTGTAACATGTTTGAAGTCATGCCCTACCGCAGTCTACATAGGTTGGTCAATTCAATACTCTAACATAATGCCATTTCCAAAGAAGGCATTCAATGATGGCATTACTTAATAGACGATGCCAGCCATAGTGGCTGGCAAGGGTTGTAGTTTCAGGCCAAGGTTCTGGGTTCTATTCCAAATGTCCACAGCTTAGCTGTAGGCCTCCTTGAGCAAGATGCTTAGAATATCATGTCTCCAAAATTCATCATCACAACCTCTCTGTGACCTTTCTCTACCACAGATGATGAGACCACAAAGAAAGTGGCAGAGAAACTGGAGGAGCTCTCTGTAAAGGAAGACAAGACGGTGGAGGAGAAGGACAAAGTAGAGGAGAAGAAAGAAGATGCAAAGGAGGTGAAGGCGGAGGAGAAGAAATGAGAGAAATACGAACTTGCTTTGCTGATCCTATTTTTCAGTTTCCCCCCCACCCCCTTTTTTCTACAATAGACTGTAAAGGAACTGAATTTGGACACTTGCATTTTTGAATTATTTTTAAGTGGTATTTTTTTCCTCCTTCTTGGGCCCTGCTAAGATGGAGGTCAGAGTGAATCATCCCAAAACTAAAAACGGCAAAATGTAATCATCTCTTTTGCTCCCAGTTCTGTTTTTCTTGCACCATGGAACGTCTCCATCTTCCATTCTAGTCATCACCAATGATCTCTTCAGACAAACTGATTTGAGGCTTGTGATGCCTAGTATTCCCACATTGGGGTATAGATTTTTTTTATAATTTTTGTCATTTGGAAGCAGTTAGTTTTTGTAGGAAAAGAGGATGACGGCCTGCTCTGTCGGAAGAGGTGGAAACGGACGTGGATCGTTGTCCACGTGAAACGCCACTGTTTAGATAACAGAATTGCCTTGTAGGAAGTCTGTCTATCTTCCTAGGGTTAGCCTACGTCAGTGGTTTACTGTGGGCAAGAGCACAGAGGGTAGAAAGGATCCACTCCCAAGAGTTGAGATTCAGGATGTATGCTGTGAAATGCAGTCTCTCCACTGATACGGTTGACAAGTTTATCACACAAACTTAATCACACGCCTAATTAATTTGTTATTTTTACAGAATCCCAAGCCAACAGTTAATCAGATTTTGTTGTCTGCTGAACATCCTTAGCGGGGGCCAGTAGTCTGTATGTGTAGTCCATAACATTCCCTCAGATTTAAAGCATGTAGATTATGTAAAATAGAAGAGTGGGACTATGCCCTATCAGATGTGTGTGCTCATTACCATATCAATAACCTGGTAATTGTGTTTATTTTTTTTTATTACACCCCTTGCCTCGAAGTGCATCTAATTGCCAGTGCATCTGTAAATACCTGTGTATATGGATGGAATGTTGCTGTTCAGTTGCACTCATATGGTTTGAAATATTTCCTCCACCTTCAAATAAAATCTCTAAGACCATGCTTGCTGTAGTGAAAATCTTCCACCATCTTAAGTACTGAGAGGTTGTAATGTAAGATGACATGGATGTATGGTTATTAAAACTGTTTAAAACTATTGAACTCTACTTGAAGAGTACCCAACTGTTTGATATCTTGTTTTTTGGGTACAGCTGCATTAACTCAATTGGAATGTTTGTCCAATTTACTTACTCTTTATCTGTAGCTCTAACAGTTTTATTACATGTTTTTCTTTGGGTCATTTGATTGTTATGAACTGATCGTCCTCTTCCTCAGTTTTCCTAATGTTTTGATTATTGCTGATGCGTAAACTCTTCTGCTGAAGTGAAACAGATGCACTATGTAACAGTCCACTGCTCTCACTGTTTGGATCAACAATATTTCCACTGCCTAAAAATAACCCATGGGTTGATAAGCTTTTAACTCCAAATCAATTTCTTAGGGAGAAAATGGAGAGGATATAATTGATGAAAAAGCAAGGCTGCAGTATGTTACATAGAGCAGGTTTGAGATCAATTAGTCCGTAAGGCATTGGTCGCGTTATCTCCAGTTGTGACTACACAATTTGTAATGGGGTGAATGGGTTTTAACTGAATCAGGCTCTTGCGCAACTAAAATCGTATGGGACACATTTTAAGTGATACTTTAAATTTACACCAAAAAGTGAGTATGCTTAAAATTTTAGCTGAAGTTAATTTAAGATAAAATCATCTAAAGGACACGTATAAGTTTACACTGCAAAAGAAAAAATTAGCTCATTCATAAACACTTGATAAATAAAGCAGTTGAGCTGCTTCAACGACATTGAAGGTGAGGTCAACTGTCCATTCTAACCAAATATGTAGCAATACTGCAAAATTTGTGGCAAGTTCCCTGTGTAGGCCTATGTATGATAATGACATGTTAGTGAGAATAGTCAAACAACACATAACCTTAAACCTGAAACCAAACCCTAACCTGAAAATATATCTAAAACTATAAAAAATATATTTTTATAATTTTGGTCAAAAATCTCTGCGACCCCATACTCAATTGTGTTCGTCTTTTTATTGAGCTGGTTACAGCTACAATGCTTTAAGGAATGGTGGCTATTTTAGTCAGACAAAGATTTTAAAGGTGATAAGTCATGTCCATGGCTTGATAGAGTATAGGGTTAGGGTTATAAAAACTTGTAAGTTGCTGAGTGTGGGACGTTTTTCTATTAATACAGGCATTCATACTCCAGCCCTACAGTTTGAATGTGTGAGTCGCCCTTTCAATTCAAATTCAGAAGCCACTCAACTGCCACTGCCCAACAAGGTACTGATGTCAACAACTGCGTTATTATATTACCCTGGTACAAGACAACAACAAATACACAATGTATTTATTACATCTCTGCCTTTGTAGGACAGATTTGGACAAACCGTGTCATTTGACTTTGACGTTTGAAATGTGATGTTTTCTGTACAAACTAGGCAGGTGGTCAAGTGTTCCCTCGGCCAGAGCCGTCTTTGCCTGATTGACAAATGGGGCGGCGTGTTCATGCAGAGCAGTAACTGTCATGGTCAATTAGGGACAGGGGACACAGTTGACCGTCCACCACCCACTAAGGTGTGGGTGGTGAATTCCCATCTGATTTAATGCCACAAAAAATGCATTTTGGCAGTCAAAGAACACTTCAGGCATTTTACTTTTGACATTTCAATAAAACAATAACTTTGAGGCATCATGGTGTCTGTTTCTCTTAATTTCACTTAAATTCAAATAGGATTTAATGGCATTGAAAACAATGCCACTGAATTGTATTGCGCTGTCAGAGCAAATTAAGAATAAACAGATAAACGGACACTAACTCGAGGGTGCATGTGTGATTGCAATCTGGGCTCATTAGCATGTTAACATACTAACAAGCTAGCAAGCATGTTATAGCATGTTATATAGCATACCTGGTGGATAAACTGACCCTTGACCCCTACACACACACACACATACACACACACACACACACACTTCCATGTCCACTCTGTTTATTTCAAGGGATGAGAAGGTTTTTATCAGCATATTTAAAACTCATAAAGGACTTCTCAGTATATTTACAAACATAATAAAAATCTTTACCCTAAAACTAAACCCTAAACTTACCCTAAAAAAACAAAACCCTAAAACCTCACCCTTAAAACCATAAACCCAAACACTAAAAATAACTAAAACCCAACCTTAAAAATCTACAACCAAACCCTTAAACCTAACCCTTAAGAATCTAGAACCAAACCCTAAAGAACCTAGAACCAAACCCTAAACCTAACCCTCAAAACAAAACTTCATCGTCATACCATATGGCAAGTTGACAGTCTTATAAGTAGGTCATTAAGGGCCACGGTGCAATAATTGTTATGGGCCCCCCTACTACCCAATAAAAATGTATTCTAAAATATATTATTGGTCAAATTCCAATTTGAACAAATACACTTACATAAAATGAGTGTGGGTTACTTTAAACTAACAAATTAATTTGATTCACGTTCAACAGATAAATAGTATATCATGTAATAACATATAAATACCAAATATAATATTTTTTGGTCAAAGGCATGTGGCTTTCTGGGATAGTTAGGGGTTCTGGGATACAAATTCTAAACCTATGGGCATGTTTTGAACATACGTCATTCAAGTGACGGAAGTCATGCAGTGATTAAAAAGTAAGATCAAGTATTGGCAACTAAAAATCAAATATTGTCGCAATTGATAGGTCCGGTCTGGGTCAAGAAGTCCCATACCCGGTGGTCAATAGTGATATTTGACCACCTATCATTTATTTTATGGTTTGGATAAGGATTACAAGTTATGAAACTTGGGAAATGGGTGTAAGTAGTCATGTCTTCAACGCGTGGTGGCGACCCGAACGGGCCCCGAAAGTGCCGCTCAAACCTCACTCCAAGGTTTTCGGAAAACCTGGCAGCCCTGCTGGTTACTCCTCATAGAAGATGAGCAAGCACCATTTCCAAGCCTCTCAATGGCATAAATGAAGCATTGTGTAGCAAAACGATTGCAGCCACAACGTACTTTCATGTCAACATGGTTTCTACAATGTGAAGCAAAACAAGGCTTTCTTGAAGCCTAGACTTATTACAGCGCTGTAGCAGGGACCCCCGGTATGAGCTCGTGAGTGAAGCCGTTGAGGGCGCTCCTTTCATGGCCACTGATTTCACAAAGAGTTGGTTTGTTGCGCGACTACTATTCCGTTCATTCCGTTCCGTCCGAATTTCTGGCACGGGCAGACTATTCATCTTTTTGAAACTCAAATTGTCGTTTTGGCTCAATTAACTTTTAAATACTCAGAATTTCACAAGGGCACACAGGTTCGTTCATTGATGAAAGTCAAAGACGTGTTCCTTCCAATACCAAAATCTTGCTTGAACGGCTCCCGGCTGTGAACTTGACGAGCGGTCCAATCAACACGGAGATAAGCATCGCGCACCAATCAGGGAAGAATTTAAGAAACAGCTCCATGGAAACACAATATGAAACACCCAGTTTTCGAATACTCAGCTATCATCTAGAGTCAAAGTCGCTCGCTTGGTTTAACCATTAAGATTTGACCATAATACACTTCAGTTGAAGAAACAGTGGAGGAGGCAGTGGAGAAGACAGTGGATGAAACAGTAGAGGAAACAGTGGAGGTAGTGGAAAAGTCAGTGGAGGAGGCAGTGAAGGGAAAAGTGGAGAAGACATTGAAGGAGGCAGTGGAGGAGGCAGTGGAGAAGACAGTGGAGGAAACAGTAGAGGAAACCGTGGAGGAGGCAGTGGAAAAGACAGTGGAGGAGGCAGTGCAGGAAACAGTAGAAAAAGGGAAAAAGCAGAAAGCTTTTAGTGGAGCAGCGGCCTATAGGTGTACTTTTAAAAGTGAGTGGTCAACCAAGTGGCCATTCATCCACACACAAATACACACACGCACACTCAAACACTGTTGCTGAAAATGGGGCTGATTTGAATCTTTCCTTAACCCCATGCCCTATTAATGGGATCAACTGTTCTTTAAGACTATACAGAGGTTGAAGTTCATATCCATTTGTATTCATTGCAAATTTACATTTATCATATATATTTTCCAAACTTCAGATGCTTGATTTGATTGGATGGTTGATAATTTAAAATGTATGAATACATTTGACACCAGGGCGATGTCATCCAAGATTACACACCTAATAACATCCACACATATGCTGGCCTAATCTTTATATGCTCATTCAAAGCTTGCATGGAGGAAATAGCAATGGCTATGGTTGCTTTGGATAAAAGTTTGTCATATGACAAAAAGACATCACAAAGTGAAAACTTTCAAGCAGGATTTAATCAGTGTTTTTTTTTTCTTCTGACGAACAAAAAGATAAAATAAAAGATGTACCTATCAAATCCTTTATACGTTCAGCTTCACAGCAAGATCCCATGTTGGCAATCCCTTAAGGGGTCGGGGCTTGTAATACCATGGTTTCGCTGTACCAGACAGCCGCTGTAAGTTAAAGTTAGAAGTTAGAGTCAGCAGGCCACGCCCCTACGGTGAGAGGACCTGGGAGGAGGACCCACTCTTGGCACTGAAATCTCAAGGCAGCTTCATTATTGAAAATAGTTAACATCTAAACTGGACATTACCTCTCTGAGAATACATTTCTTCATTATACAACTATATTTTACACTGCAAGATACAACAAGCTTTATATATGTAT
>JAOPJO010000134.1:6949361-6959529 GCA_027123675.1 Molva macrophthalma | reverse complement strand
TGTGTGTGTGTGTGTGTGTGTGTGTGTGTGTGTGTGCGTGTGCGTGTGCGTGTGCGTGTGCGTGTGCGTGTGCGTGTTAGGCTCACCTCCACACAGTTGTCACAGACGCTGCAGTGGGAGCATCGCGGGGGCCGGTAGAAGTGGCAGGTGGCGCACCACTTCATCCGGACCTGGACGCCCCTCACCTCCACATTCTTATAGAGTGGGGCTCGGAAGTCATCGTCCTTATCTTCGTCCTCATTGGCTGAGAGAGGACAAGACAATAGTGGTTGAAGAAAAGGGACACACACGCAAATGCACTACAATGCACAGACCCACATGCTTGCACACTCCTCACCATCCACTAGCATGTGCACACACACATAAAACAAACACACACACAATCACACACACATGGTTGCGTACACTCACACAAACACACACAGACACACACATAAACTTTCATGTGCACACACACACACACACAAACAGACATTAATGTGTGTGCGCACACACACAAACACACTGAGTGGATGAGTGGAGATAATTGCAAAGACAGAGACAAACACTCATACAAACTGATTTTGCAACAAAACGCACAGTATTGATTTAGGATTTCAGGAACATCTCAGATTAGCATTGCCCCCAAACGGTTAGCTCTCTGGGTGAAGATTAGACGACGCTGTGTGGATTATCTCAACAAAGAAATGTGTTTTCAGTGAGACGGCTTGGTTTTCACACTGAGATATGTGTAGAGAGAGATTGATCCCAACCTTTTGCTACATGCTCTGTAGTGTTTTAAATGTAAACAAATGTACATTTTTAACAAGAAATGTATGAAAGGCACCATGAATCTTGCCAATGAATCTTGCCAAGTTCATATTTCACGACGCAAAAAGCAGTTATAAAGAAAGAGAGGTTTGGATGTAGCTTAAAGGTTAGGGGTGAGAGATATCTAGGTTAATTTATGAGCGAGATGTGGATTACATATTAGTTTATTACATAGATCAGGACAGAAGGCAGAAAGAATGTCTTAATTGGGTCAGTTTTGTTTTGGTTAGTTCCCTGGCTGATTTCCGTTGTTTAAAAGAGGCCACTCTAAATCTGTCCATATGTCTATAAACACACTACAATGTTTCTGAAAACACACATCTTTACATCCAGGAAAGAAATAAACAAACTACAGATCAAGAACAGCATTAACTTGTTTTATGAAACTTTCTTTCCGGCAAAGTTACTGAGGAACACTAAAGCCAACCGATTCTTAATAATCTAAAAAATCTTGTGTATGTCTCAGCTGTCAGAACTACTACAAGGTTGTATTTATATGCACTCAAGACAGAGCAATGCAAAGATAAAGCAAAGGACCCATTGCTGAGTGGCAGAATGTTAAGTAAAATGTCTCGAATAACTCAAAGAGCTTGTTCAATTATCGAGTGCAACTTGGTGCGTCCCTTGAGAAAACTCTTCCACACTCTCCAACAGAATACACTACCTGCAGGGAGGGAGCCGTTTCTAGAACACACGTTTCACACACGCACACGCACACACACACACACACACACACACACACATTCAGATACAGGAACAGTGGGGAGTGGGAAGACTCCAAGTCAAAGCCATTTTGATCTGTTTGATGTGTGTGTGTGTGTGTGTGTGTGTGTGTGTGTGTGTGTGTGTGTGTGTGTCAAAAGGAAAGAAAATAGGAGAGAGTGAGAGAGAAAGGGCTAAATAGTAACTAGTGAAAAGAGAGGAAAAAAAGTCCATATGACTATGTGTCCAGCAGTCAATTTAAAACGTAAATTTGATCGTTCTCGCTCACTTCTTAAACCTTACATTCTAATAATTTCAATGTCATATTTGTATCATGATTAATTTGGTCTGTAACTATCACAATTAGATATCAATCAAAGACCACAAACAATCCACACAATATTTTGAACATATTGTGTGAATATTCTATTAGTAATTTTGTGGGAGACACTTTTTAATTGAACTTTAATTGACTGTAATTCAATGCAATAACAACGCAGAGATGCCTAGGAATACAGATATATGTTTTGTTGATATGTTTAGTATTGAATAATTTCAAAACGTGCCCTCGATCTTTGCACCGATGGCTCCATTCACACCTTTTTCTATTATTTTTTAAAGGTTCTGCTACTCTTCTCTTAAATAAAACACTCACGAACGTGCGCACAAACACGCACGGTCATGAACAGTACTTAGGTACGTATCATCTAGAAGCAATGCTTGACTTTTCAATTATTAATCAAGAATTTGTAATAAAATCCCAGGAACAGCTTGCTCCCACATTCCTTCAACACAGAGCAGGGGAGAGTTACGTAAGGGAGGACGGAGGGCAGAGAAAAGGTGGGGGGTGTGCGTGTGTGTCTCCCCTGACACATGCCATCATAAGTGTCCTGCCATCCAACACACACACACACACACACACACACACACAACCCCCCCCACCCCTCACCCACCTCTGGGGTATACTCCAGGGTCCATGAAGGTGGCCATGCTGAAGTTGGCCAGGACGAAGAGGAAGACGATGCCATTGTAGAGAGGAAGAGCGGGCGAGACAGCCTTGGTCAACCAGGGACACCTGTAGAGAGAGTTTTCTATCATTAATACCCAGCCAAATGTTAGGAAAGACTGCAGTCAGTCACACACCAATGCACATTATTCACAGGCATCAGTCCACAATCACCCTTGCAATCATGCGTGTGTGTGAGTCTGTGTTGTGTCTCGTGTCTCAGTTGAAAAGACGTCAACATGGGAACTCATGATCAGAGGTGAGCCATTGTACGCTGCCTACAGTCTAGTTCCTCTACTCAGAGAGCAAGAGAGACAGACAGAGAGACAGAGAGAGACAAAGCACAGACAGTCATCTGATGAGGAGCCTGCCAGGCTTGCCATTAAAAACCCTAATCTGATAGGGGCCCATGATACCGTCACGCTGATAAAGAAACTATATAAATAACTTAACTTAAAAAAGAGAAAGTCAGGCTTCAACATAACCAGTCCTCCTTCACTTAAACTGTCCCCAGAATTCATCATATTATCATTATTTTATTACCTATATTTAAACTAAATATAGTAAGCTTGGTAAGCGATTTATAAATCTGAGGCAGGACAGCCTCACACAGGTTGGTTGAGGAGCGGTGACTCAGCCGCAGCGACACTCAGCTGGATAATAATGGGGCCAGGTTATTCCCTGGAACCTGCTGCTTTCCAGGAAATAACCGCTGTATATCAAGGGGCTTCAAATGTCTCCCTCCACCGTTCCACCTCTGACTGAGGTGTCATCATTGATGAATGTTAACGCGACCATTCAGCTATTTTTATTTTTATTATGGGGACAACGTAGCGTTTCCAAGTGTGAGATCGTCCTTGTAAAACAGCCTTGATATGATCTCTCTATTGCCCCCAAGGGAGCCACTATCTCCAGCATGTGTTAGCAAACCTCCCCAGCACCAAGCTCTGTTACACACAGGTGTGAATAAGAGAGAGCGAGGGTGATGGACGGAGATGGGGAAAACATTAAAAGGGGAGTTTATGAATTAATAAAGAGTCCCTTGGTGGTAGAAAAGGCTTTAAAGAACTAATTTATTATTACACACACACACACACGCACATGCACACACACACGCACATCAATATTAGATAGACAAAGGGCTGGTGTGGCCCTTGATGACGTCTATTTCCTGGTACCAGCCCCCAGATGATCCTGGATCTATACCTCATCCATCTCCCCACCAGCACCACCCTCTCTTTTGCTTTGTTCAATTATTCAGAGGGACTGAACATTGCAGACAGTGGGCAGAAGAGCCAACACCCAGCCGTCGATAGCGTCCAGGGCAGAGAAAGTGGTCAGTACTGCAGACTATCGGTGAGCCAATCTTGGTTAATCATTTGAATGACTGCCCGCCCTTGACCCCTTAACATGTCATGTCAATGTTCAATTGAGCGAAACGCTTTACCTCGTGCGACACACGATCATTCAAAACTTTTGTCCCCTTACTTTGCGTCTGACCTTAATGGGATTATTCAGCCTCAAGTGAACTATGGTGTGCATGTTAATGTAGAGGGCGGCTCAGTGGCAGCCTCTTTTGGCTCAGTTTGTCCTAAAAGCACCTGAGATTAAAACAGTTGGGTGCAAGGATATGATAAAAGAGTGTTTTGTTGGATACATTGGAGGAAAGCAATTGGTTTTCAGTTCATCATTCTTCCTTATTAAAGCGCTTCAAGGTGAACTACAGACAAAGTTTGAATCACGTTGCCCCTGTGATTTGACACCCATTAAATAGTTCAGCAGACCCAAGGCCCATCCACAGAAGGTGAGAAGGTGACAGCAGAAACATTGAAAGGGCATTGAAAATAAGTAGACAACGTGCCAGAAACAATTGAGGCCAGTGTCACAATAGGTTGAAGGTGTAGAGGGTGGAGGATGGAGTGATGCCAACTCTGGGTAGCTGTGTTAATGTAGTGTAGAGGCTAGCGGTATTAAGATGGAATACTTAATAATCCTCAAGATACAAAGAAGACATGGTGACAGACTGGGCTAGAGTAAAGGATAAACACCATAGAAATAGTCATGCAGACAGTTGGCAGTGCCAATCAGCCAGATACTCAAAAGTTGAAATGCTACCACTTGTCAAAGATTGCTCTGCTTTGCAAGAGTGGCAGTGGCAAGGAATGATCACAGCCTGGCAGTAGGATAGTGTAGCTGCTTTTACTCCTGACCAAAAGGAGTTCAATCCCCCAATGTCCGCATCCTGTCTGCATCCTAACCTGTAGGCATACTTTAACCCTACCTGCTCCATAATGACTCCTTCGATAATCTCCATTCACTGCAAGTCGCTTTGGATAAAGATGTCTCCTAAATGCCAAATAGTAAAAAGACCTGCAGTGAGGTATGCTGGGAGAGGAGGGGAGCAGCCATCTAGAGATGCATAGAGTAGACAGTGTGGGAGGATAGAGTGACTAAAGAGCATGCCTGGTCAAAGCCATAGACACTGGCTGAAAGCGGGGGCCCCTCTGTCACGCCACACAGAGACACTTTTACCACTCAGGGTAACCGTGACATGCAGGCTGCTGCAGAAACACCATCCAGACCCGAGTCAGGAAGTCTGGACACAGTCGATCTAAGAGGAAAGAGGTTCTCTTTCTTACATTTTTACACTGCCAAAATAAGTGCAGTAATGTAATGAGTTTGGCTTCCTCTTCAGCAGAAGGTTGAGGAGAGGGAGCGGCCCTAGATCTTCTAGAAGGAGCTGAGGAACGCCTGTGGAGCTAACAAAGAGGGCCGCATTCCTTCCAGCCAATCAGCAATCAAGACACACACACACACACACACACACACGTACATGCGCCCACTGTAAACACTCTCACACCCACCCACTCACACTTCATTTGAAATATCACACAGAGATGTGTGAATGTGTGAACTGTGAAGATTGAGGAAAATGCTGATATACAGGTCTGTTGGTTTTTACCTTTGCTAAGGCGAGATCATATTCAGAGATTAAAAAGATAGTAAAACACAACTCTTGCCAGGCCAAAGGTGGCACGCACTGACTTGTGACTAACCTTGTGCGTCGCAACACATTCAATACTGAGTGAAGAGATAGATGGACTGGGTCTCTGATTATCAGCATTCACTCTCTTTTAACAGGATTTACCCTTGCACATGGTTTGACTTCAGACGGCTGACGTCGGTGGAAACGGTTGTAATTCAATTTGCTCTAGTGGATTCATCTAAGTTCAAGTAAGTTCAACTTTAAACCCACAAACTTGCTCATATTTACAGCCAATATGCATCAAATCCAGACCCTGTTTAAAGACATGCCATGTCTGATTAAACCAAGGCTTTCTATGGAGCCCTGGAGGGGACACTATAGTCGTATGATAAAGACTTTCCCTGCAAGCTACTGCAGGGAAGATAAGGTAGATGACTAATACTGCAAGAAAAGTCGCACACAATGCTGTGCTGTACCCTTCTTATCTGCTGAAAGCACACATGTACTCACACACAGATGGATCTAATCCAAAACTAGTGTACAGAGCAACACAATATTAGTTCTGAAGATCTGATATCCTTCTCCATCACACATACCGC
Organism: Molva macrophthalma; assembly: GCA_027123675.1. Classification (NCBI taxonomy): domain Eukaryota; kingdom Metazoa; phylum Chordata; class Actinopteri; order Gadiformes; family Lotidae; genus Molva; species Molva macrophthalma. Next base: position 6,953,426 of record JAOPJO010000134.1, on the reverse strand, counting down.
ATTATTTTCTTCTCCTGTACTAGGATTACAGAAAACCCTCTGGCTGTCTGGCAGAGATTGACCCGATGCCAGGCTACCACAAAGGCAGCAACGATAAATCCGGTCTCAAGAGATTCAGCACTAGACTAGCCAACCCTCTCTGTCTGCTCATGGGATTCTGTGTGTTGATTAAAACCTTGGTGGACATTTTGAAAAAGAGACTAACTGGGGTTATAGAGCTCTTAGGTTACAAAGTGAAGATGATCTGGAATCTGGAAGGAAAGGGGGATGGGTTGGAGATGTGCTTTGTTTTTCAGGATGCAATTAGAAGCTTTCAACTAGCAAAAAAAAAATAATCACAAAATCAGAACAATTGTGTGAAGTGGGCAAAACCCTGTGGGAGGGGGGCAGGGGTTGAATCGCTGGCAGCTGCAGGTGCATGGGGGCTATGGTGAGCCATCCCATCAACGGTGGAAAAAAGCCTTCTGCATCCGTGCACATGTGCGCAATGTATGCAAGAACGCTTGCCCAGGTGCTCCAATCCCCAAGCTATTTGACTACTCGAATCACGGCAGTGCATTTCAATATCCTGCCCTCGGAGTGAGGTCGGAAATGGCTGCCTCAGTCTTTGAAGTCGCTCTTATCTGAGAACTTAGTGGTGATGGGAGAGGAGGGGAGGAGGCTGGAGAGAGGAGGACGCTCTCTGAACAGCCGTCAGAGAGAGACGCTACAGTCAATATGGAGTGCTTTTGGCGGGGCTTTCATCAATCTGCGACCAGAAGCCCAGGTAGGAAGCACTGCCTCGGGCCAGAGCCAATACAGAGCACATGGGAGGTGATTCAGCGTGATGTGGCGCAAGCTGGTGACGAAGGGACGCAGCTTGTTGAAGTAACAAAGATGGAGGTCATCGAGTTCTATCCGACAACTAGCCTATTCCTATCAAGCTGTTCCGGGGAAGGCAGTATTTCCAATGTGCCCATGTATATAAAGCAAGACAGATATATAATTTGGTCAACATTTTTACATTTTTGAGTCTTATAGCACAGTGACACGTTTCTTACTGGGTGTCCCCAAAATAATCCACCCACTAATTGTGGATGCGTCAAACGTGGTATCTCCGAATTGAGCAACCTACAGTATATATACATTACGAGATGGTCCGTCTTTGCAGTTTCCATAAAAGGCTGAATATATATAATTCTCCATTATAATATACACCAAGTCATATTTAATCAATTGTATACAGTGCAATCCTTCAAAGTCTAGTAGAATCCATCACTTCAAATCCTCAATGAGCAGGCAGTATTTGAAGAAAATGCTGGAGCAATTCCACTCTAAGCTGACAGTCCCTGGATTTGTGTGAAGTCTGGCAAAAAAAAGGGGAGTCAGCCCCCGAGCATCTGGTACATAGACTGTCTGACAGAGATAGAGAAGTTCTTTACACTCCGTGTGCTTGTAGAAGGACTTTCTGATGATTAAGAACAGTCTGCCGTCACTGTTACTTTATGGGTCTGCCAGAGGTGTGGTTACTAGCGTCTGAGTTGTAGTGCTACCAGAATTATAGAGGCTATATCTACGATGCTAAATGTATGCAACAGGGATATTTCACAGTAGCTGTCTGTAACTTTGACAAGGGCTATCGTTAATAGATATACAGCTATTTCAGTCGGTGCCAACTCTATGGGTCCCATTTGAGATGCTTAGCGGCAAGTACTACGACAGTATTTGGAAAGCTATCAGTGGCTGGAATGAGGTTCATTCATGAGGGTCATCCCCCCCGCGAGACGCTGATAGCAGGGGTGCCCTCATGCAGGTCAACCAATGAATTCCATTGATCCCAAACAACTCAAGTAACGGAAACTATGATTGCATACGTAAAAATAATCCTGTTTAGCAGGTACAACACACTGTGTGAAAGAAGGCCTATAGGAGATGTTAACCATGTACTTGTGATGATGAGTGGAGGCAGAACACGACGGTCTCCATGCCGACGGAAGGTAGGAGGACGAAAAACCTGCGGTCACGGGACACGCTTTGATTCTGGATCGACTTCTCGTCGGAGAGGTGGGGGGGGGGGGGGAATTTGCATGATTACATAACCTGAGATCTAAAATGTATTTTATCAACCCCCCCACTCCCGTAGGCCATTATCATCTCTCCTTCATATTCATGTATTCATAACCCCCACTTCCCCACTCCCTCCCTCCCAATGTATTCATTATGGCCATTTCACTACGGTTTCATCTACAGGAAAGCTGAGCTCGGGGAAACAACATGGTTTAAATCTCGCCATCAGAGAAGGGGGATTTAGCCATATAGTCATCTTCACAAGCCTACCAGAAAAAAAGATTAATATAGAATATTACAAAGAGAACCTAACCACACAGTTCATGACACACACCCATATGAAAATGCACCCCCAACCAATAAGATAACTGTGTGTGTGTGTGCGTGTACGTGTGTGTGAAAGCCTTTTCAAAATCCCTCCAACACCTTTAAACACCCACACCCAATTGCGATCCCTTTCCATATGTTAACAGGACACATAATGTAAGGCTGCCAGTGCATTTCTGCACCAAGTGTGTTATCCTCGCCTGCATTCCTAGACCATAGCCCTGTCTGTATCTCCATCCACAGAGTCTCCCAAAGCCAGGGGGACAGATACAGGTAGGAAGTCAGGGAGGGAAGGAACATTCTAGGATCTAGATAGAGAGAGAGGAAGGGAGGGGGAGGGATAGAGAGACACAGCTGCTTTCATCGACTCAATGATAGTGGACACACGCTCTTGTTAGTGTCATTCTCTCACTCACATCACGCACTAACCACCCCCCCACACACACACACAAATTGGCAGATGCTGGTGCACTGGGCTTCTGCCAAGCAGTCTGTTTCCAGTGATTTTGACGGTTTAACCGACTGCTTAAAATAAATCACGAGGATTACAAGCTTTTTTTTCAAACTAAAAGATAGGACCAACTGTAATGTAAATATAACACTGCAGCCAATCACTCATGTTGTTTCCATTGGAACACTCTATTGTAGTACCTCCAGTATATTGACCATCAACATTGAATTAGACAACGTGGTTCAGCTCCAACTCCAGACATTAAGCTTTCCTCTGATCGCTATGGTGACGGGTAAAAAAAAGCAATCTCAACATACAAAACTGACTCCTAATGCAAAATCTGTCTCCTCCAGTCACTGCAAAGTGCTGACAGAGTGGCGTCAAGACTTAAAAATATGGCGACCTGATCCATGGTCTACTTCCTGTTTGCACTCGGAAGGCCATCAGCCTAATGAAGGGTTCATCAATCAGAGTAATGGAGAAGTGCACTGTACGTTCACGCCCGTCAGAGAAATCAAACAAACAGGGTGCGGCTGGCACATCTCTATTGCTAGTAAAAGTGTGTGTGAGTGAGTGAGTGAGTGAGTGAGTGAGTGAGTGAGTGAGTGAGTGAGTGATTGAGTGTGTATTTTTGTTTAACATTGCTGTGAACATAATTTCATATAAACAACACACACAGTCACACAAAAAGCCATGCGATCAAACATAATGATAACAATTCACTAGGACCAGAGGATGCTTCTCAACGATTTTATATACCATACATAACAAATGTAACCTAACGCTCAACACATCTGGGGGATCTGGAAGATTCCACCTTTTTAACACAGATATTCAGAGCCCCGCAATGGCCCAAGGGTTTCACATAAGGTAATTCTTCATTCAATTCGAGTTAATACATTGGGCTGTAACACATTGGGCTGTAGCCTTTGGGTAATGACTCTACAAATTGTCAATATCTCTTGTTACTTCCACTTGTACAACCATGTGACAACATTTGGCCATCCTTTATTGGTTCGAGCCTGCAAAGATGATTGATAAATGGAACCAGAGATTGTTTTTGGCACATCGCCGATGTTGTAGTCGGGTTTCTAAATGGAAGAAAAAAAGGGCAAAGGAAGAGGAAGTTGTGGGGAAAGCATTTTAGCAGTCTCCTGGCGTTTGGAAAATATATGTGTGTGTGTGTGTGTGTGTGTGTGTGTGTGTGTGTGTGTGTGTGTGTGTGTGTGTGTGTGTGTGTG
>JAOPJO010000134.1:6887635-6923714 GCA_027123675.1 Molva macrophthalma | reverse complement strand
CTCTCTCTCTCTCTCTCTCTCTCTCTCTCTCTCTCTCTCTCTCTCTCTCTCTCTCTCTCTCTCTCTCTCGGCACACACACACACACACAAAATGTCGACATTTTTGTCGATAGTACTGCCACAAATATATTGGACGTCAAGACATTCTAATTTCGAAGGAAACACTTGTGATCATGAGGCTACTTGAAAGAAGATAAAAAATATATATATTACAACAAGACCTAAATAATACCCCTTATACCTAAATAAGTCACTAAATCAGTCAAAGTAGGTTTCGTTTTCTCATTGAAGAAGAACAATCCACACAGATCAAATAAAAAATTTTGAATAGAACAACTCATTTACCCATACTGCAACACCGAGAGCCTCAAAGCCACTAATCTCTCATCAGAGAGCGATGAACAGCCTCTAATGGAAACAAAAACCATTAAGGAATACAAGCTTGTTAGCAAAACCACAAATACGACTTAAGACATAAAGACAACAGTTACTAAAAGTAACCACACTGCTGTGGATGGGATCATAAATACATTTCATTATGCTTGAAAATGTCCATTTAATTCTCTTACACTCCCTCCCTCAAATGGTTAAAAGAACAAACAGGAAAAGACTTAGAAGCTTACAGATGGAAAAACAATGGATCGGAGGAGAATCTGAATCCAGACCAATTCAGTGCATACAGTGAAAGGGAGCAAAGGAAACAGATGTTGAAGCTCAAGATTAGATTCCTGTCCAGCCCCATTCTTTCGCTTCTGCTCTACTTTACGGCAGGCGTGGATGATGTGATTGTGATGCAGACTCAACTGCTGACTTTTCTGGAAAGTGGACGCTCTCATTGTGATAGTCTCGATTGCTGATTTAGTCCGGAGGATGATTAATCAATACCTCGTGTGCATCACCATTTTTTTCGCCAAAGATCTGAGACTTTAATTGTAGTAGAAAACCCATCCTAAAAAAAAGTTTATGCTATATAACCTTGAACTATATGCTGTAAAAAACACTACCCCACCCCAGTACAAAATCAAAATGGATACAATATGTTCCCATGATGAACATGGCTATGGTGAATTATTATCATTACTATTATTACTGCGGGTGTAACCGTGACTAAAGGCTTACATTTATCAGCCAGTGGGTGGTGATAACCATGGCGGTGCGGAGACGATATAAATACTATGTAATAAGTTGCTCTAATTCTATACCCCCGAGTTACACAAACTGTCGTCTGTCAGTTAGCTGGGCACGCTAACTCTGCGGTGCCTCAACCTTTTATCCTTTTATACAGTCTATGGGCTCAACATGTGGGCTGGCCCACTGTCACTATCGTCGTGGTCCATGTGGTGCTGTCTGTGAGCCAAGTGTGTGTGTGTGTGTGTGTGTGTGTCTGTGTGTGTGTGTGTGTGTTTATATATAAATCAATCGGCTGTCGATTCTTTACTTAGCATATTAATAGTGGCTATTCAAGGGAGTTATGTGTTCTTAAGATACATATACATTTGACCTTATGTTAATTTGGTAATCTGGCGCTGTAAAAAAAGGTTGTATTCCAACTCCTATTGCAGTTGATCCATGTTATTTTGGTCAGTAGCAGTTTAGCATCAACTGTGAATCCCATTGCCTTAGATTCCTAGCTGTTACTAGCTTAGGACAGTAAATGTAGGCTACACATGCTTGATGATTTTATGCAATACACATTCTTATGTGGATCACAATGGGTTTCTATGGCCTAGTTTTGGCTCAATACTCTCTGCCTTTAAGAGGGTTTAACTATGAAATCAAAGTGTAACACAGTAAAGTTTTAATCCTGGCCTTATGTCCATCTGTTGGAGGATGAACTCTGAAAACAGATGGACATTCACACATGCGTTTACTGAAATAACTCATACACAAATAGTTGCGGGCACACACACACACAAATAAAAAGAGCAATCCTGTTTGTTTGTGTGTGTGTGACCAAGTGTGTATGACAGAGAGATTGAAAAAAGCGTGTCATAAGGACCATGTGTCGTTGCTTATAGTCATTTCAGCTCATCCAAAATAATTGTTTTGCCACACTGGTGTCCATCACAAATGTCCCCCTTCAGTGGGGACCATAAAGTAGCATACATTTCAGTAATAGTCTCTGTGCTTTAAATTGTTTTTTTAAATTTAAAGATGTGGTGAAAATATTCTATAGGCCTACTTGCTGTGGTGCTATATAATGTATATCATAACAAATAGAAGAATCCATCCGATTCATTTTAGCATCTATTTCAGCCCAAAGTAGAAGTCTGTCAAACCGAAAGTGGTCTAAATTAGATACACACAGCTACTTACTAGTAGTCTGCATGGTGGTAGGCTAACGGATATAGCCCACATGCAAGTTTCCTCGGATTTGAGCCAATAATTAGAAAGCAATTCATTATGGCAACTAACCACGGTGTCCAATAAATGCAGCGGTAATGGTAGGGGCTTTAGATTAGCCCATTAGTTGTTTATGCGGTGAGGGTTAGATGGTTAAACTGCATTTTTAAAAGGAGAGTCAAACTGGAAGTGTTACTCCTGAGCTGGTCTTGTTGATGGCTTAAAGACCCACTTTTCCATGACCAGGGCCACTGAGACGGTCCAGTAAGCATTTTAAAGGTCGGTGAGGACACTTCATTTTAATTTGTATCACTAGCTTTATTTCAAGCGTTTTGCTAAAGGGGGGAGGGGGTTAGAGTGTAGCCTACAAAGAGAAAAGACTAGTGCCCCATCACATAACGGTGCATTCAATTACATCGGTTACCCCTCGATTTAGGCTGCTATACACATGATGTAATTTCAACCCCATTGGACAGTATACAACATTATCATGCTGAAAAAAATAAAAAACTGTAGCTTTGGCTTCTGGTGACAACGCAAAAGCCTAATTGTAAAACTTACGCTATCTTTGCAACTTGTAAGGTTATAGGACGCGACTGATCCCCGCATACTAGTTATAGGGGAGCGCTGTGTGCGGATCAATCAATGATGTTTAATTGCATAAACTACCTGCTGCGTGTTGCGGCCTATACTTAGTGGTCCTATACAATCGCACAGTTGTTTGAATGGTACGTAAGAAATGGCTTGGGTGAAGTTTCGCTGCAGATAGTTTAAAAAGAAAACATACACGTGCAGCCTACCAAATCCCTTTCCTCGATTGTCCCTAACATTCAAAAACCTCGACAAGATTAATACTTAATTTTTAGGAATTATTCTATAAATCCATAGGTATTACCCGAAATCACTCAATCGTCCATGTTGACTTAATGGCCATTTACAATCCGTATGCGACAGCCACGTATAACAAAAAAACATACGAGTCATAAACATTAATAAAATTAACAAACTTACGTAAAAACGAAGAATAAAGTAGTCGATCCCACAAGAAGTGTGGCAGCTGTGGATACCGGGATATATTTGGTGGGTTTAAATCTCTTTCCAGCGCTGTTGAGCATTCTGTAATTTCCACATTCCTCAATTATTTATTCCAGTTGGAGATGCATTTGAAGATCCAATTTGCAATGTTTGTAGCTATGAAAGATTAAGCAAATCTCCTTTCGCTACCATGGAGCCACAAAGATCCAAAGATAGAGAGGCAAAAATACAGCGCTCGGGGATCTTGGAAATCCCACCCTTCCAATCCAGCCCACAAGTGAGGTCACTGAACCGCTTGAAAGGTGGAGCTTCTATGCAAACCTATTCATGCAAGTGTCTTAATGCTAAATCCTGCGTCCTATAAGGATGACAATCGGTATCGCTAATAAAGCAATACATGCCATGGTTATAGTTAAAGGTCGATTCAAGTTGGAGAAGGATATGTTTCGTTTATATCAGGCGTGAGAAGATTAGTCATATAGGTAAAAAAAAAAAAAAACTATTACCGCACTTAAAATAACAAACTACGCATTGATTGTATGTTATTCCTTAAAATAATGTTGATGTATTTGTAATCTCATTATCTAAGGACACAGTCCGAGTATTTGTGAAGGGACATGTGACCGGAGCGCCCCCGCGTGGCAAATATTGTGAAGTTTTGAGATGTCCAACATTTGATTCTGCCGGGACACCGTAGTAGGAGTCAGCGTTCATTGTCAAGTAAGGCTAGTTACTTTATCTATGTCTGATAGTATTCATTTTTGTCATTCAGTGATACGTTTGTAAATACGCTGAGTGTGTTTACAGCAGTATAGACATTTAGGTCGTAATTCTGTACATTCGTATTTGCCATATTGCAAGCTACACATTTAGCTCTCATTTAACTAGCTAGTTAAACCAGACAATTAGCTTTCTGCCTAGCATTAGCCCCCCGGCTCAGCGGATTCAAGAATGTCGTACAGGAGGACTCTAAAACTTATATGCGGGGTCGCCGGAGGCTCCACTGCTGCGGTGTTAGCGGCGGCTGTGGTCGAGTCTTGCGGATGTTTTGCAGAGCAACGTGGAGAGAAGACGAGTGTGTGGAGCAGGTTTGGTGTCCTCCAAGCAGCACAGCCGACATGGTCAACTACAAACCACACACCGGTGCCGTCCGGACCTGCTTGGGAATTTAACTGGGATAAGTATGTCCCCCGCGCATTACTTTTTTCTCTTATGTAACGTTATGTAATGTTACTGATTGTTTGTGACAAGTTCATTTCGTGGTGTTGTCTTATGTCAGTGCTGGGGATCACCGCTAGCCGTGTGCGTAAAGCTTCTAATCGCATCACCTGTTCTGACTCCGTATAGGAGGGACCCGTCTGCGTTCATCAATGGGAAGAAGAAGGAGAAAGCAACAGAAGACCTCACCTCTGAGCAGGACAACGGAAAACCTAAAGCCACACGCAATATCCTCCTCATCAGACACTCCCAGTACAACCTGAGTGGAAACGGCGACAAAGAAAGAATCCTCACGCCATTAGGTTATTTTATTAAGTTTGTACTTTTATTTGTTCTTTACTTGTCACCGTGTTCCCTATTGGCTGAGCTACCACCGTTTCGTGAAAACGGTTAAAAAGTTGAGGCCAATCGGTAATTTCTTCCAAAGTATAGCATGCATTTATATTGATCATTTTGCATCACTGAAGAACATTTATTTACCTACACACATTCATCTGAATAATCCTTGTAAATGTACCGTTGTCTTCTGTTCCCTAGGCAGGGAGCAGGCAGAGTTGACAGGCCAGCGGCTGGCAGCTTTAGGCCTTAAGTATGACACCCTAGTGCACTCCTCCATGTCCAGGGCCACGGAGACGGCGAACATCATCAGCAAACACCTTCAAGGTCAGTAGATGAGACAAAAAAACAGTAAGAATCAATGGAATTCTTTTTTTTTTTTATCATTGGTTGTCACTGTTCTGTATTACAACAAACAAAATGTCATGGTCAGTTATTTCCTATTTGAGAAATAACCTACAATTTATTCTAATGTGGTTCAGTGGATACATTTTACTGCACATTAACACTAAAGTGGAACTTGACTTTCTACTTTTTCAGGAGTGGAGCTGGTCAGCTGTGACTTGCTGAGAGAGGGAGCTCCCATTGAGCCCGTCCCCCCGGTCACACACTGGAAGCCAGACGCTGTGGTGAGACCAGACTGCGGCTTGTTGTAGATGGAGGATATGTTCAAGTGTTTCCCGGCCACTGTTGATGTTGCTCTCCACAGCTTGTTTTCATAACAAGAAAGGCAGACCACATGCGGTCAATATGTGCATTAGACACCATTAAGTTTCTTCCCAAATGTGGGTTTGCAAAGAACCCTCGCCACCAGCGCCAAGCCAATATCGGGTTGACCTTTTTAGAGTTCGGAGGGTTGAAGCGTAGTTTAGAGAGTAACATGTTGACTCCGATAGCAAGAGTGCAGTTCTCACCTGGCAGCGGGAAACCTGTGTGCCATCCCTCCAGCAGTACCACGAGGACGGGGCTCGTATCGAGGCCGCCTTCCGCCGCTACATCCACCGGGCCGACGCCAAACAGAAGGAGGACAGCTACGAGATCATCGTGTGCCACGCCAATGTCATCCGCTATTTCGTGTGCAGGTGTGTGCCGCCGATCAGGTTCCTCGTCCTTTTAGAGAAGCTTTGACTGTTAATTTAAACGGCAAACAGACATTTTTTTGACATTGCCAATTTTTTATTGGCTTAAATTAGAACAAGGTGATGTCATTTGCAAGTGACATCATACATGGGCAAACAGGAAAATGACCTGTTGGCACCAATCAGGGACAGTTGTTTCTATACCTGCCAACTGACTCTATGGTTTGATTACTTGTCAAAGCTTACTGTTTAACATGCATTTACATTCAATCATATGGTAAAGATAAATTCTTAGTCTTTTCATTGAGCACTACTAGAACCATATTGCATTACCAGTAGTACTACCAGAATATATATATTTTTTTACCACGCCGATGTGTAGCTTATAATTGGTCCTCTTTACCCAGCCATTATCGTGATCCGTATGCCTGCTCTTTGTGTCCCTCAGGGCTCTGCAGTTTCCTCCAGAGGGATGGCTGCGGATGGGCCTCAACAACGGCAGTATCACCTGGCTCACCATCCGCCCCAGCGGCCGCGTGGCTCTCCGAACCCTGGGAGACTCGGGGTTCATGCCCGTGGACAAACTCACTCGGACCTGATGTCAGACGTGTAGCACAGGTGTCAGTTCAGAAGACCTAGGCTGGATTCATGTAGTTGTCTACTCAAGTGTCTTGAAAATAAGCTATTCTTTTGTGCTTTTTTGTAATTTAACTACCATAATTGCTATCCAAGATGCTAGTTTTGTAGTCACTCCTGTGCCATAGTCTACCTACCTTCAGTACAAGGGAGTCAAAACAACCAGTAGACTGTTTGCTCAACTGATTTGTGCTGCAAATATCTGGTTCAATAAGTCAGTGGAGAAGCTTCTGAATGTAATGTATAAGAGTTCATCCCAAATGTGACTAATCTTTAATTTTATTAAACCAAAATGTATAAAAAAAACCACATTTCTACAGCTTTTGTTATCGTGAATGACGCAGAGATGCTTTTTGTACCGTGCCCTCTATGTGAGGGTCTTTCAAAAGTCTGTGGTATTGTGCAATAAAGTTATTGTTCTGTAATTGTTGCCTTTTATGCTTTACGCTGGCAGAATATTGTGAATTAGTCATGCCAAAACAGGCAAGAAAAAGCAGTGGCAAGAATGGAGTGAAATTTTATTAGTCGAAAGCAAACTAAATCTAGACACAGAAAAGGCGCGTTCACCATGAAAGTATTTTCCTTTTTTTTTTTTTTTATAAAGCATAGAATGCCAAAAGCACAATTAGCAAGTTTAAGTATTTAGGTGCATTTTTTTGCAACGTTCCACATTCAAAACATTGAGACCAGGATAAGATCTTTGTCAACTGAGAGCACAATGACAGCAATACAATCCTTTTTAATGAAGTAGTCTTGTGCTCTCCAATGAAGGCTTCAGTTACAAGGAAATATACATTCTCTTCCTCATGGACGTGACCTGACCTGGTTCTGATGTGTAGCCGAAAAAACGGACTTAAAAAGTGTATACATAATTTTTCTATCCAAACTCATACAGTGTGCGCTGTTTAGTCTGATTTCTATTTAACAAAAATGTTAATTGAAGGCTGCCTTTATTGGTAGGAGACAAAAAAAATGGTTTATCTGAACCCCAGTAAAATTATGACTAATGTACACATGTCAATTTAAATTAAATGGACACCAATGTCCACAGCGGTGCCCAACACGGCTGCCCAGCATCTGACGTCAAGAACAGCCGGACAGAATGACTTTAATTGTTTGAATTGTTTATACTTAACCAAATGTCCATCGAAAAAAGTAAGGCAATTTCCTTAACCGAGGACAACACAGGTACTGGCAGTTATCTAACACATTAAAAACACTAATCCTTTGTGCTACTGACTGACATACAAAAAAAATAATTAAAATATTGACTTTTTAAAAACACGTACTCACCAGTGAAGGAATCCAGTCCTGGACTCAACACTGAGGTTTGAGTGAAGAACCTTCATTTTGGGGGGGTGGGAAGCCACTTACAATAACGTGGTCCCTACACGTACACATCTGAGGAAACCTCACTTTTCTTTTTTTACCCATCAGTCACATGTGCACATCACAACCTTATGCGATGATGATTCCTGTACGCTGTATAGGGTTATTAAGTACCATTCATAATTTCTACAAACCATTTGAGACGCTTGTGCATATTTCCGTTGAGGGGTTCTGAGCTCTGGTACAGCTCATCGGGCTGGGGAGTGGCGGAGCTGTACGGGGGAAGGGGAGGCATATCTATGCGACCAGGGTTCCAGAAACGGGAGAAGGGTCTAGGAAAAGGGGATGTAGCTAGAGGGGAGGCGTGTTGAAGTGTTTGAGGCGGATGCGATGCAAAGAGCTGGCGTGGGCCGGGCTGTAGCGGCCAGGGCTGGAGTCTGGCACTGAGGGAGCGAGCCGAGCCGGGCTGAAGCGGCTCACGGGGGACCCCAGGCCGCTGGCGGGGGAGCTCGGGGTGTGCGGGGGCATCCTGGGTCGGTGTTTGACCACCGCAGGACTGGGCCAGCTGGCAGGAGAGGCGAGGTTACTGGTTATTACAGATAAGGAGGGCTCCATGTTGTAGGTTGCTTTATTGTAACAATATGCGCTTTATCTACACACTCTAAAATGCGGTCTTCTTTAACACATTATCATTTTTTATTTATATATTGTGAGTACATCCATGTACGGATCCAGTCCAACACAAGAGATATATCCTAGTACAATGTACATGAGCATTGAGATCAGCGCTTTGTATTTACAACTAGAGCATATTGAAGTCGAAATGGGTAAGATTGAGCCCCTCCCAGTTAGTACTGGGGAGCCTTTCAGGGGGGGTTGAGAATGTCGATAGTAAGACTCTTATAAACAAAGAGGGACAGGCTGACCAGCCTTTTTCATTTGTGGAATATTTCAGTTGTAGGATGTGAAAGTATTTATTAATTTATTATTGATTTTAAGCTATGAGCTTGTTGAAACGTTATGCATTGGGACTTTAAGATTTAAAACGTACAACTCCATAGTTGCGTGTTTACTTTTTTGTTGAGAGAACTGACAAATTGCACCGACAGTGTGACGACTAACCTTTGCATGTCTGATTTGGAGTAGCTCCTCATTGTGCTCTTCCACTTGTGAATGCTGGGGAACTGCTGGGGGTTGACATCTATGGCTTCTATTGCTAACAGGACCTCGCTGTCCAGCTTGGTGGGAATATCCCTGGACAAACATAGGGGAACACAACACTGTTGAAAAAAAAAATAAAAAGACGGCAGCGTAATGATGGATATGGAGCTAGAGAATATGGGTAATTTAGGCTCGCTGGAGAAACCCACCCTTCAATGAAAAGGCCCTTCCTGATACGCGGGGGAGGGGGCGTCCTGCTCAGGAACTCGTTGGAGCTGTTGAAGGACTTGTAGGACCCCGACGAGCCCGAGCTGCTCAGGTCCCTCCCGCCGTGGTCCCACGACTTGGAGCGGGCGCAGAGGGTGCGCCCCGAATCCGCCCCCCTAGTCCTCTGACCCAGTGGGCCGTCCAGGTTCTCCTGGGCCTCCAGGTACTCCTCTGAGCTGCTGCTGCTGCACCTGTTCCCCCTAGCCGGGTCCCCCTCTTCCTCCGCTCTCCAGGCCGCTCCCCAAACTGACCCCTCCCCCTCCTCCACCTCATCGCGGCCGGGGTGGCCCAGCGACAGACGGCCGAGCCCAGCACTCAGCTGGGCCGTGGCGATGGGGACCACGGGCGAGGTGGAGGAGGAGGAGGAGGAGGAGGAGGAGGAGATGGAGGAGGAGTCCCGCAGCTCCCTGTGCCTGCTGCCCATGCTGCTCCTCCTCTCCCGGACGACGCCCCCGCCGGTGGGGTCCCGCAAGGACATGTGCTCGAACTCCAGCGTGAGGTCGGAGACGGGCGACAGCAGCAGCATGGAAGAGGACGACGGCGAGACGCGGGGGGAGGGCGCCTTGTCCCCGTTCGGAGTCCTGTCCCGCACGCCACCGGACGCCAAGGGGGACGCGCAGAGCTCGTTGCCGCAGGCCACGGCGTCGGGAGACAACAGCAGGTCCACCTCGGCGGCCGTCTCGATGAGGTCGGCGCCCCGGCGGTCCCGGGAGCTGGCTGAGGAGCTGATGCTGGTTAGCGCCGCGTTCTGCCGGTTCTTCATCTCCTCCAGGCTGAGGTCGTCACCCTCGTCCAGGAAGGCGCCCACTGAGATGGAGTTGCAGAACTTCTTGGGCTTCCCTGCAAAAGGTCAATCCAGACGGACACCGTCAATAGGAAACCATCGTCGATGTGAGACCAGAAGGACATCGTAAATGTGAGACCAGGTGGTCTCAGGATACAGAAAGGGGGAGGACTGTACCTGGAGATGGCGTTCTGAAGCGGTTGCTGGTCTCGTTCTCCCCAGCCTCTTCGTGCGCCCGCTGGCTGAAGTCCTTCCTGCTGAGGTAATCCTCAAACTTACGCAGGCCTTCTGGTGAGGCCAGGTCCACGAAACAGTCCAGGAAGTCCCAGTACTCTGCCCAGGCGTGGCCCCACTCATGAGCCAGGTTCCTGTGGATGGATGGAGAGAAAGAGAGCCACAGTGATTCTCTCTGCAAATACTTAAAAGGGCCCCTATTACACCACCAGGTGTGAGTGTGATTAGCCATTACAAGCCGTTTGAAAATTTGCCTTTTCCTGTGCCTTAGTGACATCACAAGTGGGAGTGTCCACCTAGATGTATGCTGGATAGATCAGTCTACAAGCCTACCAAGTGGACTGTAGCAATTGTTGCTTAGCTATCCAACATACATCTAGGTAGACACTCCCACTTGTGATGTCACGAAGAAAAAGGAAAAGGCAGATTTTCAAATGGCTTGTAATGGCTAATCACACTCACACCTGGTGGCATAATAGGGGCCCTTTAAAACTCACCCTGTCACTAATAACTAAAATAACTGATAAACTTTAGAAGCTACTAATCTTCTGTTCTGATTCCTATTGGTACTGTGCACTGTTTTTTATAAAAACGTGCTTGTATGTGCAGCAATTCAAGTGTTTGAAGCTGCTCCGATTTTGATGGTATGCTTTAATAGTTCAATCAGAAAGACAATTAGATAAAACTGTCTGCTAAATTACCTAATGTAAACTCTTGAGCTGAGAGCTAATCAGACATCTAAGCATTCAATTTAATCCAAGCGTTTCAGCCATTGATGCTGTAGACAGTGATAAGAAATAATAAACGATAAGGTGGGCACACCAAGCTTTTTAGATAAACACTGCTGGCTACCAGACTGGCCATTGCCCACATTCTTAATAACTGTTTATATCTCTAAAAATAAAAAATAAAATATAAGCGTGAGGGCTAGGCTTGCATTCATCTTGTTGGCGCGTGTAATGAAATTGCGTTAGAATATATATTTGACCGTTTAGACCTTTTAATCCAAAAAGTGTGCTTGATCCTTACCTGCCCACCCTCTCCACGCCGCGATCAGGGTCAGACTTGAGGATGTGGTGAAACTGCTCCTTTCTGTCTCTGGGTGGCGTCTTCCACGCACGCCGAAACTCGTCCGCCTGCAGAAGACACCAGCGAAATGAACACCAATGTCTGCCATTTTAAAATCAACATTTTGATTTTGCATCAATTGTTTTTTTTTAGTTTTTTTTTTAAAGATTTGTTTTTGCATTTTGAACGCTTTTTTATTACAGAGATAGATAGGAAGGTATGGGAGATAGAGGGGGAGACATGCAGCAAAGGACCATGGGCAGGAATCGAACCCGGGTCGCTGCGGTAAGGACTAAGCCTACATGGTACGCGCTCTACACGGTGAGCTACCGGGGCGCCCCCATCAATTGTTTTTTTTATTCGTGTTATACATACAAATATAATAATTGGCCCACTGATTACCTTACCCCTGCCTACATCATGACTCAAGTGCTGACTACTATAAGAGTGTATTGTAAAATGTAGTCCTCTAAATGAGTACCACTGATCAATTGATTGAGGCACTGGTGGTCTAAAGAAAACTAATTTAAATCCAATTCAATGAAAGTGAATGTAGGTAGTGGTAAAAGCGGTTTAATTTAAAACCCTTACTTTGGAGGGGCTCAGGGGGCCGGCGAAGGCTTTGACGGTCATCAGGGGATCCATGGGACTCCGAGCATGCCGTGGGGACAGCGAATGGGAGAAGCTCTCCGAGGGCTCAGGTGACCAGGGAGCACCAATGATAGGCTGGGAAGAGTTGTCTGTCGCCCTCAGTAAGGGTATATAGCAGCGGTCTAACACAGAGATGGAATGGACTGTCACGACATCATCCAACTTTGCCGATATTAACAAACTATTCTTGAGCATTAGATATTAAACCCATTGGTATAGTACATCGGATCTGATTACAAACTGTAGTATGGAAACAAAATCTAAAATTAGAGCTGCTAAAATACATGTTGGACAATAAGGAACACGGATAACAGAGCTGTCGTTTCCTGGGTAGAAACCTCTATCTTGTACCTTCCAAGTACTCCAGTATCTTCTGCTTCACTTCTTGGGTTTTATTTTTTCTATCACATATCACCTGGGGAAAAAAACAACAACAAAAAGGTGGCAGATAGCAAACGAGAGGATGCTGGGGTCATTTGGGGTGACGAGTTGTTATGCCTCGTCTGTGTTGATATTAGAGAGCTCTGGTGACTAATGTGAATATAAATAACCATTGGGGTGTGAATTCCGACAACCTGCCATATCATGGCAGCTGGATCCAAGCCTGCCTTAGGCCGAGCACTTCAGAGACATCTAACCAACCAAGCTAATCAGACGACACAAGCAATACATAAAGTCTGTTTGCAGAACGACATGGGAATGTAACGTTTGTGTACAAGGTGGATCATCGACATCTACTACTAGCACCCAGTGCCAACAGTCGACTCTAGTTAACTACTAGATCAGTAGAACTAAAAAAATCTTCATAAGCAGTTACTCACTTCACATGGCTTTTGGTCGTACTTGTTCTTGCGGTTCTTGTCAACGTCCGGATGGGTGCACAGGATGTTGACCACGTCCGGGCACCCGAACTTACAGGCAAAGTGGAGAGGAGTCTCATAGCCCTGGGTGGGAGAGACAACGTTATGTGGGCAACCTTGAGAGTGGGCCATCATGATACCGGATCACCGAAGCCACCACTCTCTGCCACATCTAGCCTTGATCATCACAGATTCAATTGCACTAAACAGAATGGAAGTACACCGTCCCCCTGTTAATACACATCTTTAAATTATCAACCAGCCCCAACGCTATCTATGATATCACACTCGCTTTTTGAAGCCAGAGCGATGAGGTTACTCACTGCCTTGTCTGGGGTGTTGAGGTAAAGGTCCACTATGTAGCGGATGCGCCTCTGCAGCATGTGCTCCTGGTCATCGGGGTACATGAGGCGCATGAACTTTGGGTCCTCCAGGGTGTCCAGCAGCAGCTGGGCCATGCCCGCCTGGTCCTCCTTGGCTGCCACGTGCATCACGTTGTACCTGCAGCCCTCCTGCATGGCCAAACACAAAACACAAAGGAAGGGCCAGGAGAAGGCGTTTAGAGTAGAAGCTATTGAACAATACCAGCAGCAAGGTCTAAAACAGAGACAGATACAGTAAAGAAGGTTTTTACAATGGTTGTCAAGAATTTCCGCCATTTAGAAATCAGAGAGACAGACAAGATGAAGCTTTTTAGTATCAGCAAGACAGCACCGACTAGTCAGCCAGACAAAGCATTTAATAACCCAACTGAAAGCACGGAGGACGGAGCCCCACAGCATAACAGTGGCCATGGGTAAAGCCAGGATGTTGACATATCAACAAATTACTGGTGTGTCTTTGCATAGAACGTGTGCGCACACCCCCAAAACACTTTGAAGCGAGTCTTACACCGCCTCACCTGCACTATGGTGGGGTTATCCCCCGAACCAATCAGATATCGCGGATTATTCCAGATGAGGTCCTTAAAGGTGCTCTCGTCGCCTTTCTCCACGGACTTCCGCAGCTTGGCCGTGAGGTCCTGAGTGCGGGGGCTCTTGAAGCTGTTTGCTCGCTCCCGGTTGATGGCGTCCACCTCCATGTTATCTAGACATAGTGATAGAATGCACTTTAAAACAGAAGATACTTACTTTCTTACGTTTGGATAGATTTCAATGTAGGTTTCCATAGTGTGACCTTTGGCTTTGGAGAGTGCACTGTAATATGTAACGCATTGGCTCTCTGCATTAAACAAAAGTTAAGTACGGTTAGGTATGACCTCTCTCTGCCTCTCAACTTTTTAAAAAATAGTAGTCATTGCTTAAAAGTAGTTATTTAGAAACAGGACGTATGGTTTTAAGTTTAACAACAAGGTGGGTTTGATTATTTTGGACATTTTCAGTGTCTAATGAAACTAACCAAAGTGCCTTTCTCCTACGCAGAATATATTATCTGTCCAGTTAATTCTTATTTAATTGCAAATAGGCTTATCTTCAGTGCCATAGACTTAGATTGCTGTGAGTGTGAGCTCTTGTGCCTACCTTTGGCCATGACTGGGCCACAGGAAGTGGATTTGCTGGGGGAAGGGAAGTAGTCACACATCCCCTTGGCGAACTTCTCTGCGTCCTCGCGTGAGGGAAAGGCTTTGAAGCGAGCGCCCTTAATCATTTTCACAACCTGAAGGGCGTCCTTCTTGTCCGTGTACACGTGTGGTCTCTCTGTTTGGGGGGGGGGGGAACACAACAAGATCATACAATGCTTTCCTCTCAAGAATCTCTCTCAATGGTCGGATATTTAAAGCATGGCACAAGTGGGATTATATACAAATACTAGGCCGGGAAATTATTATTGTCAGCCATGACATCGGCCGATGTTGACCGAAATGTGCAATACCGGACTGAAATACCGGTAGATGGCATGAAAATGGCCCGCATTAAATAACATTTGCACCATTTATATTTTGTCTCATGCCGTTGTGCTTACATGCAAACCATCCTACTATCACAATATCAGCCTAGCCAATATACACCAGTGTCAGAAAAAGTGGATGATAAGGATGGGAAATTGATCAGTCTCAACTAACCGTTTCTTGCCAAAACGTCCTCCCACAGTGGACATACTCCGTAAAAGAAGGTGGGCGACACCTGTGCTGCCTTGGAGGGGGTCTCTGTTCTTGGCTGAGCAGGGCCATCCTCCGAGCTGCTGGAGCTGGTCCGCGAAGGAACTGAGATCTCCTCCTCCTCCGGGGGGTTGAGCCCCGAGCCGTAGCCAAAGTCAGCCTCCTCGCACGCAGTCTCCACTGGGCCACTTGTACCACTGCAGCTGACCGCAGCAACTGCCGCAGAACATGTTACAGGGTCGCTTTGTTCGGCGCCGGGGCTCCCCGAGGCGCCGGCGCCAGAGGGGCGGTCCGTTTCGGTAGCACTGCTCTCAGGCCCGGCGAGGACCCTGGCCAGCTTTTTCTCAAAGATGGCCCGGGTTGTGGCTGTAATGGGGCCAAACTTGAGGCCTGCTCTGGTCAACTCCTGCCGCAGCTCGTCTTCACTTAGTCCCCTCAGCCTGCTCAGAACCGCCTCCATGCTTCAGCTACCTGGAAGAAATGTAGAGACCAGAGACCATGATGTGATCTCAAAACGCCATTGCACCTCATCTGGTTCACAGTGCTTTCAGTACATATTTCAGTACAGATATCCATAGAACATCAACACACCCACATCAGAATGGCAATGGAGCAGGGGACAATCAAGGAAAAAGAACATAAAGTAATGAAAAAGTAAAGCACCACTACTAAAACCACCAAGCAAAAATTGTCAATATTAAAATCATCACCTTCCTCAATGTATCACTGCCTTCCAAGCCATTTTGTACATTAGCTGTAAGACAGCAACACTGACACAGACCACAATAGTATGCCATCCGCTAGCTAGCTTGCTAACCAAACAAGTAAGTAACGCCAACAATGCTGAGAGTGAAGGACTGGAAAGCTAACAACAGACGATACAAATCCAAAACTAAAAACGAAATAACGTGCGATATCTGATACACGGGAAGCAAAATCTGAGAGTTGCCATGATGTCACTGTGGTTAAAACACATCTGACATCATTAGACGATGTGATCGTAAGCTGTCACGCCCAAGTATACCATCCGTGGTGGGCTTTCGTGATGCACGAATTTGATCGTAGTGATCGTAAGAAAACTACCGTCTTAGGTGTAATGACAGCAAGAACGCATATGCCTACTTACCGAAGATCATTTTATATCTTGTGTGAGCAATACAAAGTCTTCGTTTTTTAAAAGATAAACAGTTGTGTAGACACAATGCTCAAGATGGTCTGGAAGAGTGTCATTGTTTACAACACGTTGTGCGCATGCTCAGTTTCCGAGACGTAAGACATCCAGTTATATTATTAGCTATTATATTAGATTATATACAAAAAATGTAAAGATTATAAATGTTAATTTTAAGATTATAAATGTTAATCTACGCATAACTATTACAACTTTTATGTTATGGCCACTTTTAAGGCAATGCTAACTTTGTATCAGTAAAAAGCTAATTTGTGTGGATGGCTGGTTAAATAAAACGTTTTAAAACATTTAATTCTGTAATAAACTATGTTTGTCGAGGGTGGTTTCTGCAAGGAGTAATTACACGCCCGTTATGAAACTAAGGGAGATTGTCCCTCAGCTTAGCTAACATTAGCTAGCAATTTGCGTTACCGACCATTGGTAAACACGCAAGTTTGTGTTTGGACAGGCCGTGTTGTCGCATGCAATTGTAAGCATATATTACGAAACCATGAGTTGGAACTCATTTTCCTTTTCTTTACATGATTATCATATCGGTACATGCCCACCTCCTCATCAACTCCCTCTGGTTAGGGATACCGAATAGCTGCAGGCTGCTGACCCTTGGTGATGTAGAGACTCACCGCGACGCTTTCAAACTATCCTGCGTGAGGACCCCAACTTCCTACTCGCAGATGCCTGACTAAAAAATAAATAGTTAACCAACTTCAGAAACTTGTCAAACTTAAAAAATGAGGCCCTACGTGTTGTAGTAAGTGAATACAATTAAACAAATAGCTGATTGATGAATAGTGCAATTTTATGCGATAAATACAATGACATCTCCCAGGATAAACGTTAAACATCGGAATGATAATATTCCAGAACATAGCAGAATGGTAAATACAGAGCAGAATGGTAAATACAGCAAGGTAAATGCAGGGAGCCCAGGTGCTCCAGGTTGGTTTGGAAGATATAGTTGTAAAGTTTCTGAAGACAGTATACTGATATTTTAGCGAAATCCGTTCCTTTCAAAGTATATCACTGTAAAAAGCGTTATGGTTGGCAAGGGTTATAGTACTTTGTTAATAATGACAAACTTAGCAGTGGCATTCTGAAACTTGCGATTTTGTAAGCAGCTGTACCATTTGTATGCTTCATCATCCGTTTTGAGTTTAGTTATGGCTAAAATAACGTTTCTCATTCCATTTATAACATTTAAAAATTACAAATGTACAATATTAGAAAATAAAATAATTTCATATATTAACCTCAAATATTTTAACTTTACTCCATAACCGTCAAATTACTGCAAAACTAAACCAACAATTGATTTGAGGTCAACATTTTCAGCAAATATAAAACATAACTACAGGAAGGAAATAGTGTGGATTGCACCAAAGTATTAGAAGTAGTAACATTTTTGCTTTCACCCAACAAACATTTTATATAGAAAATGTACCCATCGTTAAGTGTGCATTGTCAGTTGATGCAACCCAAATGTTAAACAAGCCATCAATATGGAAACACGCACACAGCATCTTGAAATAATATATATTACAATCTGTTCACTTTCAGTAGAAACACATCAACTCCATTTAAATCCTTTAGTCCTTTTACAACACATTTTTCCCCCCATACACATCTGTAATCAAATCAGCCAAGACACATACATAAAAAAGAAAAATAAAAGATTTATAGACTTAAATAACCCAAGACAATATACTTAGGCCAAGCTTAAAAATGAAAGACAGCATTTTAACACAAGGGCCAAAACAAAATAACAATGATGTATGTCCCGGTCATGATCCTGTGAAAAGACTGGTTTGACAACCGCTGTAAAATCGTGACTATGAGTATGAGTGAAGTCATTCCTACCAATGCACAGAGGTACAGTGGAAGAACAGTTTATTGCGGATGGGGGGGGGGGGGGGGCTTCAGTTGTTGATGGCCATTTTGAGACTGTAGTGTAGTGAACGCTGAACATTGGCTACACTGTAACTGTTTGTAACACTATGAGGCTTAAGACTGGAAAAATGTCACACAGCCCTGGGAAAAACTGAGCATTGGTAAATTCCTTTAATGGCAAATAAATATCACTCAAATAAAGACTGACGAGTAAAGCTATGGGAAGATTACATATTATTTCACGCAAGCACCTGAGTGCCAGCGAGAGAATGCCAAATGTTGGCAGAAAAAGTTTAAGAAAAACAAAAAAAACAAGAAAAATAAAATAAAATTCCAGGCTAGTGAGGTTTAAAATGTAACTTGCCCTTTTGGATAAACCTCAACTGACCCTCGGCCTGCCTGAGTCAACTCCCTGCGTTATGACAGCTGGGCCTGCTCCTCCTCCTCGGCGGGGTTGTTGTTGCTCTCCGGTGGCTCCTCGTTGTCCAGGGGAGGCGGTGACACCCCGAGCCGAGTCAACTCCTCCTCCGTGGCGTTCCAAGAGCTCATGGACTCGTGCACCGTCACCGTGTGCTCCTCCATCTGCCTCTGGAGGCTGTCCATCTCCTCCCTGAGGAAACGAAACCGGGGCCAGGGGTTAGTACCCGTCTTCCCCTTGCATTGAGACGTTACGTTCTCAGCAATGCTTCATTTATGGAGTCATTATTTAGTCATTTTAGAAGACGCTTTTATCCAAAGGGATTTACAGTGAGTGGACATACAGGATTGATCTCAGTACATTTTAGCTGGGAGTTGAACACCCAAACTACTACAAATGAGGGTGGTGGGGATTTAGGCAGAAAGAAATGGCATGCATTTGCATCATGTATGCACCCTTTCATATCATAGTTTAGCTGGCGGTGATGGCATGGCAGATGATGCTACACATTTCTCCACAGAGGGAACTGGGCTTTGACCTTTAAAAACCCCAGTGATGTCTCTTAAAGTGCTGAAGTGGGAACCATCCTTTTACTATGCATGATATCCTCCCTTCTACTCCCATCAAAGTGGTTTCAGGATAGCGGCCGTACTTGAGTTGCCGCAGACAGCTGTGGAGGTTGTTCAGGGGCTCCTTGTTGACGGAGGCGGAGGGTTTGAGCAGCTCGTCCAGCAGGGAGGCGGGGACCGGGCAGTCTGGGATCTTCACTGGTGTCACCGGGTTGGATGGGTTCCCCTCTCCCTTCAGCTCCATGCGCTGCTGCTCCCGCAGACACAGTACAATCACGTTAGAAATAAGACCCTTTATGTTGGATACGGTGTTAACGTGCATTTGTTTTACGGTTGAGTCCATTAGCAGACGCTTTTATTCTAAGTTGCTTACAGTTCATTAAGATATAGGTTGATTGAGAACCATGTAGGAGTAGGCACATGTCGCTTAAGGAGGCCTACAGGTAGATAGCTGACAGAGGGCTTGGAACCCAGAACCTTTCATCTGGGAGCCAAATGCACTACTAGACTACCTCACCCCAACTATTAAGACTACATTTATTTAAACTGAAAAGGTTTCATGACTTTGCACCTTTACATGCAAGGGTGACTCCCAGCCACTGCGATAAAGAACCTTTATCACCAGAAGGAGGTGAGCAAATCCAACCAGCAACTCTTTGAGCACCATATAATAGTATTTTACAGTCCAACCAGGAAGTGTTTAGGCATCCCATGCTGCATGATCCAGGCACTCACCTTCCTCAGGCGGTTCTGCTTGAGGTCCTGTTTGAGCTGCTGGTTCTGCAGCAGCACCGTCTTCATGCTGTTCCGCAGCTCGCCCACCTTGGCCTGCAGCATGAACTTGTCCTTCCGCGTGCCGCTCAGCTCCTCCTGCACCGACTCCAGTTCCACCTTGATGTTCTGAGACGGTGAGGGAAGGTTAGAGGTAGGCTCCATCTACACCTGGGCCACTGACTTTGAGCCGGAGGCTGGTGGTGTTGGTGGGGCTCAAAGAGCTTTTAGTAGCGGGTGGTGGTAACCAATGGTGAAGAAGTTTGGTTGATTTGGGACTATACTGAACAGCCATTTCAGAATGTTCTGCCTTTTTGTTGATCGTGTTTTTAAATTATTTTCTTTTTGCTGTGCTTTACAAACTAAAGCTCCTTGAATCAATATTATCAAACACATTTGTTGTTAAATCCCTAATTATACAATCAATAATAAAAAAATACTAACTTCTTAACATCGAGCTCCTTCTAATACCATTACTCGGCAGAAAAGTGGTGTGTGGCAATCCCGGTTGCCATGGCTACTCATCCTGGTGGTTCAGCAGTGGATGTGGTGAGCAGGTTAGTGGTTCACAAGTGGATGGGGTGAGCAGTTACCTGCAGAGCCGACTGGAGGTTGTCCAGCTCCCGGTGGTTACACTGCTCCGTCGCCTCCATCTGCTGCTTCTGGGACTCGATCTCTCGCTGCCTCTGCTCCACCTCCCACCTCAGATCCTCCACCTGCCAGCACGGAGTGAGAGTTCATTTGTAATGTTTAACTATTTCCCTGTTCAGCTATAAACCTGGGCTGAACACCTGTTCAGCCCAGCCCAAGTGGGCATCGTAAAATAAACACAATGATTAAAAAAAAAAAAGATTACAAAACGTTTTGCGATTACAATATTTTTGTAATCGTATATGATTTGCTTGAAGAGTAATCGTTTTCTAGACCATACGTTTGCACCCCTAGTTTTAACAAGACAAAAGACACCTGAAGTGTTAACTTGTGTTTACAATTATTAGAGATGTCGGTTGGTCACAAACTACAGGCTCTTATCTTATTGGTCATCGGCATTGAGAAGCAGGTGTTTATCGGTTATTGTATGCTAGATTACATGCTTGAGCACGGTGCACCACAGACACACCTACTCGACCACCTGCCTGATCTTCATTCCTTTGGAAACTTTAGCAATAACTTTAAAAGATCGGGGTGCTCAAAGGGGTGATCGGGGTGCTCAAAGGACCCACTGGTTAAGGCTACTGTTTCACAGAAGGGTGTGGGTATGCATGACCCACCTCTTGCGTGGTGATGGGCTGCTTGTCCAGTTCCTCATCCAGCTGTTTCTGGAGGATCTGCAGCTTGGAGTGGGCCTCACTCAGCTCCTCCCGGAAAACAGACACCTCGCTGGAATGCTGCTCATCCTGAGCCCTGCAGGGGGAGGAAAGGAACCAGGAAGAGACAGATCAGCCCCTTAAAGCTCATGTACCATAGGACAAGAATGGTCCACCTATAGTAAATGTGGCGCGGTCTTCATATGTAGTTATCTAGGCATTTTCGGCCACAGCAAATTAAAAAGGTGAGGCTGAGAATAATTCAATCATACAATCAAAATTGGCACTACTACGAAAATCGGAAGGGCTGCATGAACCAAGTTCCTTAAAAGCAACTGAACAGGATTTAGAACACAATATTTGATTTTTCATATTAAGGGTAGTCAAGTGCACAATAGGAAAAGTATGCAGTTTTCAATTCAAGTGTAATAACAAAGAAGTACATGAGTCAGTGATCTGCATGGATCAGACGGTTATACATACTGCAGTTTTTGGGCCTCAGTCTGCAGGGCTTTGACCAGTTCCTCCTTGGCCTGCAGGTCCTTCTTGATCTCACAGAGCTCCAGCATTGCTGCCCTGTAGTGTCGCCGGTTGTGGGCTGCCTCTGCCTTCGCTGCTGCCACCTAGAAGACAGGACACCAGTTATACTGCTGTAGAATAGAATGCGTAAATAAACACACACTCCATAGTGTACGATGCGTCATTATGGCCACATCATGCAGCAGAAAACACCAGGAGCTGTGTACTGACACAGCTGTGTCTGAATAACATTATGTGGCAATACATTTCAGCCCTGGTTGGGTGAGTTGCTTCCACAATGTTCATACCTGTTCTTGGAGGTCCTTGACTCTGGCCTTCTCCTTCTCCAGTGCCTGCTGAAGAGTGTGAACCACCTGCTTCATCTGCTGGTCCTCCTCTTCTTTACGCTTCAACACTGCTTGAACCTGGGAAAAGGGATCCGTTGACGTGTGAACCAACAACCAAGAACTATTTAAAAAAACAAACATCTGGAGTGGAATACTAGATTTGCGGTAGCGTATTAGAAAACGTTATTGTCCCTCAACGGTGAAAGAAAACTGTCTATGACGGGGCTCACAATAAAAGACATACTATACAATTGATGTTGACTTCTCAACCTCATGTTCAGTTAGTAACCAACATGTCAGTGGTTCCAACATTACAAAATAAAGAGAAACCAAATGTCAACCTGCAGATTGAGCTGGACCAGATCCGCTTCCCTCCTAGCCAGGGCTGTCTCCAGGATGTTGGAATGCTCCCGCAGTGCATTGTGGGATTGTCCTAATCCGGCTAGTTTCCCTTTTTCGTGTTCAAGCTCCAGCACAAGCTTCTTGTTGGCATCCTCCAACTTCCGGATCCGCTTTTTGAAGCAGCGAGCCTCTTGAAGCTGGAGGCAGACATTTTGCCATGTATGAATAAAGAATCATGCACCTATATGTGAATATCATGAAGGCAGAAATACACACAGAGGGTGTAGGCCACCATTTAAACTTGCATCTGTATGACATAGGGCAATAACACTCCAGCAGTGTTTATAAACATGACATCTAAAGCTCCACGACAAAAAACATAAACACATTGGAAATATTTACGTATTAAGTAAAGAATGGGATTAAACAAAAAATAAACAGGGCCATGTGCAGCATGACCAAGAGTGTGTGGGCCTAATATGAACCAAAGATAATTTAATACTTATTCAAATAAAACTTTGATTGCACACCTCATCCTCCAGCTCCATGACCTTCTCCTGGTACTCCTCCAGCTCTGTGGAGGTGAGTGTGATAATCTCCTGGAGCTCCTTCTCCAGCAAGGTCTTATTGTGGCTGACGGACTGCAGCTCTGCCTGCAGGGCTGCCATCTTCTCCTGGACGACACACACACACACACACAATACACCCACATATAGAATCAGCTCCACAGCTCTACTTTAAGGAGACTGGACATCCTTCATCTTCATGGCCCAGAGTGGTGGGCGCCGCTGTACCTGTACGGCCTGGTTGTTGGCCCCCTCCGAGACCTGGGCCTTGAGTTTGACCAGCTCTGCCTCGGCTACCTCCTTTTCAGTCAGAGCCTCCTGCAGCCTCCGACTCAGGATGCCCACGGCGTTCTCGTAGGCCTTGTGTTTGGCCTTCACCTCCTTCTGCGCACTGGTCAAATCCGTCCCAAGTCGCTTCATGCGCACCTTCTGCTCAGAAATGGCTCTGTTTTGGAAGCAGAATAGAAGGTTTAATAACTGGATGGTGAGATTTCCCAAAAAGGTACATCTTCTCTTAAGATGCTACTTTCTTCGGTGGTCTTGATATTGATGGATACAGATCCCCACATCCACACTTGACACAGCAGTCCAATATCCGTGATGGAACCACATTGGGTCCATTTTGAGTTCAAGAAGCACTGGAACATGGCGGATGTAACTCACTTTTTGGCTTCACTCTGCATTTGCTCCACCTGCTTCCTGAGCCCCTCGTTCTCCTCCGTCACAGCAGCTAGCTGGCTCTGGTCGAACTGGAGAGACTGTGGTAGACAATCACACCCAAATGTTCCATTAAAACAGGCCTCACTAAAAATAAAATGGCAGATGGCCTGCTGCGCAATGCTGTTTACAAACAAAAAGCTTGATGCATTTCTACAGCAAGGATTGCAACTGCTGGATAAAGCAAACATAAAAAAGCTCAGGCTGTGTGTGAACTTGTAGCCTGTATGTACTGCACTATGTGTGTACCTGGATCTGCTGGTCAAGCGTGTCCCTCTCCATCGGTGTACTAGTATGTAACTGTACGTACGGTACTATGTGTGTACCTGGATCTGCTGGTCCAGCGTGTCCCTCTCCGTCTGCACGGCCTGCAGGTGGGCCTCCAGGCCGTTCATCTGCTCCTGGACGCGCTGCACATCCAGTCGGAGGCGCGCCTGCTCGGCCACCGCCGCCTGCCTCTCCCCCTGGGCGTCCAGCAGGGCCTGCTTCAGCTCAGACACCTCCGCCGCCAGACGCTTCTTGGTGGAGCGCAGCTCCCCGATCAACTGCTCCTTGGAGCCCGCGTCGCGCCTGTACGCCTCCACCATCACCTGGACGAGTGAATCAATAAACATAGCAAGAAAAAAAAAAAGCAGATATGGAAGAGGTTATGTTCAGTTAAAAGAGAGTTATAGGGGCCATTTGTGAAATATATGGATATTTTGTGGCCCAGACAATAAATGTCCTTCCCTTATAATGGAAAGAGAAATTGTAGATATGTATATTACCTTTTGTTGTTGGAACTGCTCTTTCAATTTCTGAGCCTGTTTCTTTAAGGTGCCATTTTCCTTTTGTAGTGTTTCAATCTAGTGAACAAAACATAGACAGTTACTTTGGGCTTGATGTGACTTTAAAAAAGTAAAAGTTTCTATTGTTTATAGAGATATTGACATTTTTATAGTTGATATAAAAAAAAGAATATGATCAATATGATCAAAATGATGTTATTTTCCAATCTTATTCCTTTCAAAGATATATATTTTTAGAAGAACTTAAAATCTGACTCTGAATAAGGACCTCATGTTAATCTCCCTATCCAATTCCCAAGGTACTCTCTCCTCACCTGGGCAGCTTTGACCTGGACCTCCTGTCTGAGCTGGTCCAGGACGTCCGAGGCCACCAGCACGTCCTCCCCCAGCCGCTCGGCGTCCTCGTCCAGCTGGCTCTTGTCGGCGCGCGCCGCCTGCAGCGCTACCTCCAGGACGATCTTCTCATTCTGGAGGAACTGCAGGCTGTCGTCCTTGGTGGCCGCGTCAGCCTGCAGCTCGGCCAGCTGGGCCTCCAGCTCCAGGTAGCGTGCCTCCAGCTGGTTGATGGACTGCTCCCTGTGGTGCAGGCTCTCCTGGGTGACCGTCAGCTGTCGCATCAGTTCCAGGTGCTCCTGCTGCAGGGTGCCCAGCTGCAGGTCTTTCTGGGTCAGGGTCATCTTCACCTGGAGGGAGAGCTCGTGTGTTAGCAGCAACAGGCTAGGCTAGCTGCTGGATCTATGTCAATATAAGACTGGGGCAGGATAGGTGTTGTGGCTGGGGTGTTCCTAGTCCTAACCAAAGGGAACGATGGCTCGATTCCTGATGTCCATAACAATGCTTGAGCAAGATACCCAACGCCTATCTGTATCTGAATTGACTGAGTCACTTTGGATGAAAGCGCCTGCTATTAACCAATAGTAAAATAGTAAAACTACATAATATTGACAAACGACAAAACATAGAAAACAAAGCAACAATTCAATCCAAATGAAATAAACCAACAATCCTTAAAAAACACTAATGATATGACTTATGCCCAATGCGCAATGCACACAGCTGCCGTCACGATGGGCTGTGTCATTCGCACTCTTAAGCACCCACAGGATGGACCCGTCAGCCAACCAAAAACATCAACACAAAATGCTTGTATGGCGACACCCTGGAATTGAACATCGGTGCATACATGCACACTTGTTGCATTGAAAATATTGGAGGCGCCTGACAGTCTATACATCATCTGTGCAAGGATATTTGCATTGCGCTACTGAGGCAGCAATGTTTGCTTTTAAAGGAGTGGTTCCACGTCCATGCCTAGAGTGAGATAAAAGGCAGTTTACCTGCTGCAGCTCTCTCTCCAGAGCGCTGGCCGTGTTGGCCAGCCGGACCAGGTGCTCCCTCTCCTCCTCAAACTCCTCCAGCTTGTGCTGAAGGTCGTCCTCCACCATGCTCTTGGCGTCCTGGATCTGCTGGTAGGCCGACTCCTGGGTCAACATGTCCACCTGCACACAGGCCAAGCATCGCAAGGGACAACACAGTTACAATTCTGGTTCATCTGGACCATTAGGGGTCACTTGAAAGGAATGGAGGACGTTTTTTTCTTTTTTAAATCGCATGATGCGCAGCCTCCAAGGGATATTCATGAATCGTTGAACTTTGTATGAAGCCCCTTAAGTGTTCACATTTCTGAATGCAGGTTTAATTCACAAAAGACGTAGAGCTTTTTAAAAATAACAAGAAATGTGTCCAATGTTTTCAAAAGTTGCGAAAATGTTTTAGAACCAGAACCAACAACGCATCATTCATCTCCCATCCGTTTCATCTCCCACTCGACTTTGGAATGGGGAAGACGCACCTCGATGCTCTGCAGCTGGACTGCAATGCGCTCCTTCTCCTTGATGGAGCGGTGCTGGGTTTCAGTCAGCTGGTGAGACAGGGTCACATTCTCCAGCTTCAAGTGCTCCAGGACACCATTCTGGGTCATCTTTCCCACCTGCAGCAGAACAGCACGACAAAAAGTCAACTCTGTCCTGGTCTGAACTCTTTGTTATGTATTGAAATACAATGAGGTACCATTGCAAGTTACCATCTGCCTAATAATATATTGAGAATATAATTATAACCTGCAGAATAAATGGGTATTGAAATAAACAGTGGCCTTATAGCAAAAGTGTTGATCTTCCTAATATTCCTTGTTTCACAGAACCACAACTTGTTAATTGTTTGATGGACCAATGTCATATTAATGTTAATGTAAGTTAAGGAAGTTGACTTTGAAGTTGTCAGCATATTACACTGATGATGAATGATTAACATTGTTTGGATACACTTAAATAGAAAGAACGAAACCTAAAACATCATCCATGTTAACTGGCAGAATAGGGGCATTGCATGGACTTCCTGGCCATAACGGATGCAGAGCTTGACGAATGCCCACCTGCATGTTGGCCATCTCGCTCTGGAGCCGGACCCTGGCCTCCTGGGCCTGAGCCAGCTGTTGCTGGTACCACTGGCGAAGCTGCTGCAGAGAGTCGATCTCAGCCTGGGAAGTCTTCAGGCGGTTCTGCAGGGTGCTGCGCTCCAGCTGCACCTGCTGCAGCTGGCCCTGGAGACCTCCCACCTGCTGGTGCAACTCCTGGACTGTTCGAGGACAACACAACACAAACAATGAGTAAATAACAAAAGATCGAGTCAGGCAGAGGTTAGATCACAAGAGTGATGTTGATTGCACTTTGTGCACTATGTGTGTAATATTTATGTGACAAACATGTATTAAACACGACTGGAAATAAACATAATGAACACCATAAATATCATGAACACCATGAAAGCCAGGGATAAAGAAAATCACCAGCCAACAGATGGCTATAGCCAGATATATACTTGATCCTTCTTAAAGAGATGTTGCAGAAGCATTTACTAGCCCTCTGATACACCAACATACCAGTGCCGTCCCTGGAGGTGACCGTCTTCTGCATCTCCTCCACCTTCCCCATCAGCCTCTGGTACTGCTCCTCGGCCACCTGTAAGTCGGTGCCCAGCGAGGCCAGGCTGGCGTTCTTGCTCTCCAGGCTGCCCTGGAGCTCCACCATGGCCCTCTCCAGCTGGCCACAGCTCTGCCTCAGGGTGCCCACCTCGGAGGACAGTGTGCTCTGCTTCTCCTGACTGGCCTGGCCCTGCTCCAACTCGGCCCGAAGCTGGGCGTTCACCGTGGCCAGCTGGGCCTGGAGCTCTGTCTTCTCCTTGAGGGCCTGGAAGGGTAGGATTGGAGGGTTGAGAGAGATATATATATATATATATATATATATATATACACACACACACAAGCACACATTGGCATTTAGTCACTTGGCAGAGGCTTTTATCCAAAGCGACTTACACAAGTGAGGCTGAGGACAATCAAATACCTCTCAAATGAATTCAGATGCATTACGTTTATATCTGATTCTTTGTTCTTGTTTTCCTTTCTGATTGATTGAAACTCAAACTGTATTATAATGACCTTAGTGGATACTACAGTGTTAAATGTCTCCACAAGGCATGCAATGATTTTAGATTTTGATGGTACGATTATAGTCAGAGGAAAATCACTGTTTCAGGGTTATTATGCATTATATTATTTTACGACACTACGGATGTATAAAATCACTTAATAAGAGGTTTCAATTGTATTTTCTTATTATTAGCTTCTTCCTTTCAAAACTGAGTGACAGGAACAGGAAGCATGAACCTCAGCCACACCAGCTTGCAGGAAGCATGTGCCACACCTGCAAGCTGGTGCACACTGGTGAAACGTTGTTTTCTTGCGCCGAAAATGTTATGTTTGTATAATTGTCCTCACTGTGCAACCGTTGTTCATAGAAAAATAATGTACCATAATGCCTCATTTTGGACAGTGAGAACAGAAACATTCGGTGTAGATGAGATAGTTACTAAACCGTGATGTTTTAAAGCGCAGTTAATAGTGAAATAGGTTAATTGCTACATCCTATTTTCCTCTCACCTGACTGGCCTCTGAGGACAAGGACTCCAGCTGGCCCTCCAACCTCATCTTTTCCTTCAGCACCTGCAGCATCTCGTCATGGCCCATCACGGAGCTCTCCAGAGAAACACTGGAGAAGTAAGGAAACACTTGGTATCACTGAACTACATGGTTCCACTCATAAGTGTTATCCTGCCCATGGCTCCACTGGATCACCAGACAGGACTGGAGTAGGAGTAGATTAGTATACCAAACAGAGCAATGTTTAATTATTTACCATTTAGTAATTTAAGGTGCTTTTATCCAAAGTGACCTACAGTGAATTGAGGTAGGCCTACATGTCCTTCATGAGGAGGAAGTGGTTAAGCATCTTGCTCTAGAGGTGCCTAAAGGTGTGGACATTGGGGATCAAACACAGTACCTTTCGGCTGAACACCCTTGCCCTATCCTGCACCATATTCACAGTATGTTTACATACTGTGAATGTTTACATACAGTATGTTTACATACTGTGAATATGGCCTATCCATGACTATTGGGTGACTATCCATCATCCTTAAAAGTTCAATCCTATTCCTACACTTCAATACAACATATAATACCAAATCCCAAAGGGAAACAGAAGCTTGGCTGGGGAACTGGCAGGGGCAGTCTTGAGCCAACAATCCTACAGTCATATGATTTTAATGCAAAACCATTATGGTAATGGTTTTGCCAATGGCAAATGGTGGATTTATACTATGATGTTTCTATATTATAAATATTGGGCTATGATAAAAAAACAACAACTGTACTGTATACAGTATATGTACCTTTCCTTCACACATTTTTTTTTCTTATTCACATATCCGACTCGTATTCCTGGTTGAACTAAAGATAAAACACGCTCTGACTCATGCTGAACACACTGAGTGTTCATCATCCCCCAGCAGAAGTAAAGGGGTCCGATCCGGCATCGGGTACCTGCTGGAGAAGCTGTCCCTGCGGCTGCGAGGCTCCGCCAGGCCCTCCCTCTCCTGCTCGTGCTCCAGGAGGTGCTGCTGCTCGTCGCTGGCCGCCTGCAGCACCTCCTGCAGGGAGGGGAACTGCCCCACGGCCTCGGCGGCGATCTCCCTGCCCTGCACCGTGTACGGCACCCGATGCTGCTCCCCCACCGCCGCCGCCAGTGTGGCGTAGATCCCCCGGGCGGACACGCTGCTGTAGGTAGAGCTGTCACTGTCGTTGCCGTCCGTCCCGGGCCTTGCTCCCGACTCGCTGCCATCGCAGTCCAAGATGCCGTCCGCCGACTGCAGGAGGGAGCCCGGCTGGCCCTCGACGGAGCCGGAGTCGGACACGCCGCTGAGTTCGGACAAGGTGGACACCGAGCTCATGGTGGAGTGGAGGGAGCCGTCGGCGGTCCTCGCCGAGTCTCCTGCCCCGCCGCCACCTCCCCCACTGCCTCTGTCCTCAGGGGACTTGTAGTCAGCCAGGGAGTGGATCTTGCCAGAGTGGGGGGTCCTGGGCTTGCGTTCCCTGGCTGGCGGGATCCCCAGGCTGCCTAGTTTGGGCCCCCGGGGGACGGTGGTCCTCATGAAGGAGTACTCCGTTGTCATGGCCTGCGTGCTGGCCCGGGGCAGCGACTCGGGGTGCAGCATGACCTCCGTGTCCAAGGTGCTGGAGAGCCTGCTCCTTGTACTGCCACGGTGAGACTGAATGGAGGAAGTACACAACCATTATGGGATGGATCTCTGCTATGCACAGGGCTCAACTCCAACGTCGGAGTAACTCAACTCCAACATCATTAAAAGGCCTTTAGCCAATTACAAGGTCATTATGAAAATCTAGTTTACCACAACCACAACTTATTGGCTGTTGAATGGTACTTTCAGAGCTTCCTGGGTGGGAACATGGTGTCTTGATTCCCTCCGCTCACCCTGTCTTTGTGCCTCTGCACTCTGTACTGTTTGAGCTGCTCCTCAAGACGTCGGCGGGCATCCAGACGAATCTTCTCCTCGTTTTCCATCTCCAGCGATGGCTCCAGGTTGGCTGCAGAGGAAGAGAGAGTTTGAATAACAAATCTTCAAACAAATGCGGTCCTGTAACACGTCACACAATACAGACGTTTTAGTTTACAGACTGTAATGCATGGCCTGTTTGATTTGGTTGAATCATCATTTTGAGGACTGGGATAATGGTTAAGATAGGGGTTAGCAGAAAAGCCAAGTAAAGTAAGTCACACTGCACAGCCAGCAAAAGCTCTGTTTCAATTATTTTTATAAAGTATATATTTGTTTGATTGGCTCATTATTAATGCCACTCATCACCACACATCACATAAACTGAACCTATCAGAAACAATTTCACTGTGTGAATTAGATGCTGTCCCTGTGGTTTGGTTTTACAAAATGCAACTCAAAGGCAAAACAGACCATGACGAACGAACATAGCTATATATGGGATTATACCCTGGGATTTTTCATGTAGTACAGACTCAGTGGGAGTCCTGAATACAAGCCAAATTAAAATAGTTAAATAATAAATTGTATAATTTAATTATTTCAACAAGACACGAAAATAAAAAACATGCCTTCTAATCCATCAAAACACAACAGAGACATGGATTAAAAAGAAATACACCAGTCCAATTATTACTCCAAAGAAGGGTCAGACACAGACACTGTATCAAGGAAGCAGAACGCCAAGGGAAGATGCATTCAAAAAACTACCTCAAAAAACTAAAGTAGGGCACGGGGGGGGGGGGGGGAGAGAAGTGGGGAACGGGGACACCCTGCCCCCCGGTGTTTATGCTTACACAATTAAGTTTCCAGCATAGGAAAACTTATTCTGAGCGACAGCAGCGCATCCCCCTTGTGAGGCACACCCCCAGCGCTAGCGCCCTCAGACCTCCCTAGCATCATGTGGGGGAAAGCAGCCACACCTGCGGGGGCCTCTCGGCTCAGGGGCTGCACGGGGGAGCTGGTGGTCTGGGGAGGGTACCGCGGGGCCAGGGAGCCGTTTGCGTGGCTGCTCTTCCCCGCAGAGCCCGGGCCCCCTGACTCTCTGTTGCCGTTGGTTACCACGCCGGGACTGAGGGCACCTGGAAGGAGGAGAAGAAAGTAGCAATTTGTAAGTCACCCTACTCGGCCATTATGCGGTTAATATTTAATCAGACGAATGCAACATCAACATAACCATATATGGGGCAAAATTAAGAGCGGTGCCATGTTTCGTTGTTGGGATGCTACAATAGGCATTCAATTGGGAGAGGAAAAGGTAAATATTTGTTGAAATATTAGCATATTTCAACAAAACTAAAAAGCAAATAATTTCAACAAACATTCAACAAAATTTGCACATCAGTAACTGTGCAGGTAATAAATTATATGGATATAAAGATATGCGTATTTGTATTTATACATTAGGTCTCACAATCAAAACCACATACCTTTTAATTAGCCCTTACGAACATGATGTGGTCAACACTCACCATTATGAAGTTCAGCTTCTATGACCTTAGATGTGTCCGGCTTTTGCTGCTTGACCTTCTGAGTATCATTTTCCATGTGATCAGTTTCATCCTTTTTGGATTTAAGGACTTCGTTGTAACTTCGGCCTTCAATTTCCATAGTTGCTGTTGTGTTGTCCATTTAAGTTGTGTATATGAATGGTATGCGTGGGGTCCCCTTGGAAACGTCCTATTCCATATTCTTAAGAAGTAGGCCAGTAGTTGGCAACACCCCCACAAACTGTAGGTAAACAAGAGATATTTTCAAATCAGCAATCACGTTGTAGTGTAAATCGAATTACTCCGTCTATAACATCCAACACTCACTCGTAAAAAACGCATTATCCCCCTACACACGTTAAACTCGATGAGAGGAATGGCGCTCTTAAATATTTAACAGACACATGACTTACTTAAACTCGTCAAATCGGGAGCTACAAGAGGAAGTTGCCTCGCTTTGTAGCTAAGTGGATTGGGAGCAGGTAAATTTAGTCTGTCAATCATGTCATTATGCCATTGGCCTCCTTTACGCTCCTTCACATTTACGGAAGTGGCTTATACATGCATCCATTATCTTATTAATGAACGCATATGGATTGCTTGAGTAAGTCCGTCGGTCAGATTAGCAAGGCATACTTACAAGTAAAAGTGACAACCAAGCCACAATACAAGCAACAATACAAGCTGCTCTTCAGCTATTGGCATCGCGTCGTGCAGGAGTGGACACAATATACACCAGACAGTGACGGGGGAGGGGAGACGTCGCTCTAGTGCTGTCATTGTGCTGCTAGGTCCATTTAATTGGGTGGCGGGTTGTAACAGTATACGAATGTTTAAAATATGTAGACAGATAGTGTTTGGTAGATATACCAAGGTAACTAGTGGGTAATGCTAGATAGGACTGTTTACATTTAGAGATGATAGGCTAAAGGCTAGCTAAAAATCTACCTGCTTAGCCAATGCAATTAATCGGTGATTTTAATAAGACCCGTAAAGATTGGTTTAGAATACAATTACGCTGGAAAATGTGCGTAAGAATCACAAAATGACAATGTTTGGAGAATGTGGAAATATAAATTAAATGCTAACCTTTCAACTGCTTCGCCTTCTCTACGTGGCTATCGGTCTCCTTCTTTTCTATCACTCCGACTGGAAACGCAGGCTGCTGATGACGTTCCTACCCAGGAAACACAGTCTCACGGAAGATAATGTTTTCCTACTTTCCATTTTTTACTAGGGTTTTGTTAAAATATGTATTATATTATATTAAAAACCTAATCCATGTAAGTTAAAATCCAATTATTTGTGATGGGACAATTATTTAAATGTTGAACATACTATTCGTCTAATCATATGGTACTGTAAATGGTTGAAACCTGGTTGTGATTCAAGTGATTCAAAACTAATGAATCACTACTCTCTTGTGGCGGAAAAGTAGAACTGCGCCCTATTTTTTTTAAAGGATGGAACGTTTGGATTTCGCCTGATTCATGATGCCACCAAGAGGATAGTAATATTTTAAAAACACTGAATAAACATAGCCTTCAGTGATTTCAATGTCATATAAGAGATGGCTTCAGAGCCACATATTTTGAAATCCTCCTTTGAGTTTACTTTTAATTGAAAATGGAAATTATATATTTTGTTATAAATAAGTTAGGCCTACTATTATTAAAAACAGTCAGATGCTGGGTAGCTCAAATTCAACTTGTTTATTTTTTTGGGGGGAAATGTATTAATGATTCCCTTATCACATCCAATCGTTAAAGTACCTGAAGTAACAAATCTCTCCACGATGTTCATAATAGCATGCACGTTGTGTTACACGTTTTGCTGAAATGCATGCAAATATTTCCCCTCAAACTTGCAGCCAAAAAGGAAGGCTGTCAAACAGCGTGTTAAAGCCAGGCTTGTGCAGCCCTGCTGTGGTGTGTGTTCGGTTCTGCCCCATGCACCATGGGAGCGCGCTCCCGAGTCTTCAGGTGAATGGACAGAGGGAAGAAGAGCGGGGTACGGTTCACTGTGCTTTGCATAAAGGAACAATTAGTGAAAATGAGTTGTGCCACATCGATCGGGGCACATGCTTTTATGACAATGTATCTACTCTTCGTGACGGGATGTATCACACAGAAAGTAAGTAGAGATGATATTTTTAATTGGGTTGTTCCCTGCTGAAACAGTGCATTGTAAACTTGTAAACGCCGTCAACTCTCAGCCTGCTTATGAAGTTGCGAAACTTGGTGGGAGGAAACAAGTCACGCACAACAAACTAATAACAATACCTACTACAACAGCCTAATGCGCAGCAAATTGCTTACGCTTTAAATAATTGGGTAGTCCATTAATACGCGCACAACAACATTATTTTAAGTCAGTTCAACTGGCTATACTTCTCTGGGTTTTGTGTTTACTTTATAGGCCTAATGTATAAATGCACACCTTATGTGTTGTCGATTAGGCAGATATTCTTGCAGTTGAAATGTGGAATTAATTAGTAGCTCTTCGATTTGTGTTTCCTTTCCATAAACTAGCCAAAGAACTCGCAAAAAAATGTAATGATGAAACCACTTGCAAGTACTTTACATCATGTTGTGACATTTCCATTTACCTTACAATTTTTAATTGACATCGGCTAGAGGAATGATTGCATCCACCGCATAAATTGGCCTATCTTATGCAATCGATGTGCTCGATTGCACACACTTTTCTCAGAAACATTCAAAGGGCATGTTGGTGAGGCACATGCTTGTTTTTGTGTAGGCTTCTTCAGTGAATATATACAAAGCGAAAACTGCCCCGCATTCCAAATTCACCAAATATGAAGTCGCTCTATTATCAGAGGAAGTTGTCACTCACACATTTTTCCTATTAAAACACAAGCTGGTGGATTTTGGTAATTGCCCTCCATCGATCCGCGGATGGACAGTTCAGTATTCTCTGTATTTTCTACGGGCATCTTTAAAGCCTTTATTTAGGGTGGATAATTCATATATATAAAGTAAGTAAAGCGAAGGTATATCTTTGAGATATTTGGGCAAACATATATCGAAATAAATAAATATAAAATGTACAAATATTTGTATGCCTTAATCTATTATGTGACATAATCCTCACAAAAATCTATATGCTGGACTTCCTAAAGTCCTAATATTCCGCTGCTATATTTTTGGCTTATGTGTGATGGGGAGGCAGGGGGCCACCTAGTGTGACACCTTGTGTCATGTCACTGGAAGGCCGGCCTGTCACGAGTCGTCCCCGCTGAACCCAGCAGGGGAATGGCGGCCCTTCGAACCCGGGCAACAAAAGGCCCTAGTATAGTGAACTGTCGTGTCCCCATGCCTTAGTTCCCTGTGTAGCGTAGGGTTCTCACTATCTCTGCAATTATCTGCCTGAGGGGGCAGCGTAAATGAGGGCTTTGTCCTCCCGTCCCCTTTTGTGTTATGTTGATTTTTGGAACGACGTAAACAAGCTCAGAATTTATTCTTCTCCTCCAGCTCAACAACCTTGGAGTTGCTGAGCTTTCTTTGGCTCTGTGAAGAAGCGGAATATGTATAGCTGTTAATCGAAGGGTTGCGGCATACACTGAAATCCCTCATCCCTTTCCCTAATCAGCAGCTATACAAACAGAAGATGAATGTCTCCAGTCTTGAGTCTTTAGTTTGGGTGTTAACATACATGATGAGAGAGAATGCTGGTTTAAGCATCTCCTAAAAGGCTCAGTAGTAAGTAGTCTTCATGTTGTGTTGCTGCAGAATTGGACTGCATAGAGGATCAACACATTATACAAATAAATACATTTAAACAAATTGACACCTATTCGTCCTTGCTGAGGGTCCAGTTGTAGTAGAGAACATTTTCAAGTTGACATTTTCAAGTTGTATTCCAAAATGTGGGAATTATTTCTGCTGAAATCAGTTCACAGCGGGCCACTGTGGGGATATGGTTGTTTTTCAGCAGGAGAGCCAGCAGCTTGTTCATGGGGAAATATGTTAATGGATTTACACCACAGACATGGAGGAGAGAGACACACACACACACACACACACACACACACACACACACACACACACACACACACACACACACACACACAC
>JAOPJO010000134.1:6857320-6868948 GCA_027123675.1 Molva macrophthalma | reverse complement strand
TCTCTGTTTTACACTCCACAAACTTCTCATGAAACACACACACACACACACAATGAACTCCAGCAAAACATACGGCTACATGATCTGGAGAGTGGTGTTGACCCCCTCTAGTGGTGGATGGGACACTATACATGTAGGACACTAAAGGCTGCTATGTAAAAGAACATTGAATCAAAGAATGATTGATGAAGCTTTTTGACAGAACATACAATGGTAATATGCTACCTTTAATTGCGTATCACCCATGGGCTGAAAAGGCATCAATCAATGAGGATAAATAAAAGAATGGAGATTAATTTGATTTAAAACAAAGTGTGACCGTTAAAATTATCACTGCAGTTTAACTGCACTCAAAAGGATCAACACACACACACAAAATGTACTTACACTGCATGATGTGCCTTGACCTGCGTGCGGCAGTTGCGACCCCAGTAGCAGTCAGGACGAGATGTCACAGAAGCTGTGGAGATGACAGAGTCACTACAGCAGCCTTGACTGTGACACACACCTCTTACATTGTTGTGGATCTGCTTCATCACACATTGTTTTTAACATCAACTTCTGCCCGTAATATCAATGTCCCAGTGAAGTAGTTGGCTCATGGCTACAAATCATTTCATCTGCTTGTATACATTCAAATCCTGAATCAACAATGTACCATCAAATATCCATCGCAGATAAGCCAGCATTATAAGCTCCCTTGACAGATGCGTTGGTAAGCACTGCATCACAGTGACATGGGACACGGGTTGGAGGTGAACTCTGGTACCTGGCAGCTCGGACGCTGGGATGTTCTGCCTGAACCTGTAGGCCAGCTCCTTGAAGGTGCGCTGGCCGCAGCAGTAGCAAAGCACTGTGCTGGCAGAAATGCGGTAATCTGCAACCAGGTAAAGAAAGAGAGAGAGGAGCTTTAAAGAATACAATAATGAATTTAAATGAACTTGATATGATTAACGTAATCATATTCAAATACAAAAAAGAGACTATTGATCATTGGGACGTCCTCCACTACGATCGACAGATGTTGTTCACAGACTATTCAAGCGAAACGGGATATGAAGCGTGGTTAGTGTTTTTGACCCCATCCTAAAAGGTGGTCGGTGCCATGGTGTGTCTGGCTGGGGGAGTACTCACCAGACAGATGGAAGGCTCCCTGCTCCAAGGCCTGCAGGCCCTGCTGGAGCACATCCCTCCAAGACAAGCCTCTGGAGCTCAGGTAGTTCTGGAGGAAACACAACGTAAGCCATTGGACAAGACAAAAGGAGGGCAGGGGTCAAAGGTCGACGCACGGAACACAAAGAATGAATAGAAATTCTGTTTTTCTAGCTTACCTGGAGGATTTCAGACTCATAGTTATTGCTGTTGAGCACTCCATCCAGGCACTTGTTTGTGAGGTTGAGCGCTGCATGATAAAGACATCAATAAGCTTAGCTTTTGTAATGCAGTTAGCAAGAGTAAGGTGGAAACACAACTTGAAGACACTTTTGGATTAGTGTGACACGATGAGTCATGTTAGTCGATAGACAGAAAATGCATTTTGAAGCAGACCAACTTGTGATTCATTCACAATAATGCCAGTCACCATTATTCAGAACATTTTATTCAATAATCAATCAACAACTCCAATAATCATCCGTCGCAGTTTGAATATTGACATTGTTGATGTACTACTTTGTTTTGTCCATTTCTTTGGTGCTGATCTCAAATTGCTATGTCCTAGCCGTTAGTGGAGAGCGTGTACAGCAGTGAATAACCCTGGTTGGTTAAAGAGGAGACGTACCACTGAAGCGGACCAGGCAGCCCTGGCAGCCAATCCTCTCACAGCCCCAGTACATGTGACAGAAGGGCCTCTGGCAGGCTCCACCTGCAACACATGGAGTACACCGTAAATGAGCACATTATTAACATACCTTTCTGAGAAATGTCAGATAAAAGAAAAAAAAAAGGGTAATTAAAATACAAGACGGTTGCTTTCACACCGTGTTGACAGCTTCTATTGACTTACAATTGACTGTTTTATTAGCAAAAGGTAAAAAAGGTTAATTAAGGACATTTGGGAACGAAACCGAACCTTTCGGCTCGCATGTCGAACACCCCAACCACCTGACCATCCAACCCCATTGGCTTGTTTCTGGAATTGACTTACATTGCTGGACAGCGACCTGCTGGCTCCCCGGCTCGGAGCGTCTGTCTGGCATGGGCTGCAGGCAGCAGGAGCAGATGACATGGGAGCCTTGTGGAGAGCAGCGGAACTCCTGGACTGGATCTGCAGAGAGAAACCAATGAGGCTAAAGATATCTACACTGTACTGTTGGGATGTACAAGTAACATGGAGGGATTTTGTATTTAATTGCTGTCCTTTATTGTTTGTTTTCACTGGACGTTGTAGTACTTCACTTCCCCAAGAACTTCAAAATCAGAGTTAAGTACTTTTAAAATCAAATCTGAGTACTATCATAAATGTTTTTTAAATATATATTTTTTTGCCATCGTCTCTTGCCTCTGCTATTTTTAAACATAAAATACAATGTTAGAGCATCCTTTCATGCTCTCTTAACACTTAAACACAGCCAAGCAAGCCGTTGTTCCCAGCAGACTCTCTCCCCCCCCTCCCCCCAGAGAGACGTACCAGCGGGGCCGTCTGCAGAGGTTGAGGGCTGCTCTCCGGCTGGCTTCCCTCCCTCGTCCCTGGGCTCTGGCCCAGCTGCTCCAGGTGCCGCTGCAGCCCCAAGCGGTAGCGGCGCGGTGGGGGCAAGGAGAGGGGCTGACGGAGGGTAGACCAAGAAGCTGGACCCCGTGGCGAACAGGTCCGGACCCCCCTCCTTCCTGTAACCCGGACACTGTCTGCACACCACAAACGGCTGGCTGGGGAGGGAACGCATGTGCACCACATTGAGAAAAAAAAACATTTATATATAAAAATACATAAGCATTATGGTAATTTGATTAATGTCCTTTTAACATATATATATATAAAAAAAAAGTACAATATGTAACATTTACACTGAGCGATTATAATGGTAACTGCAGTCCAAATTCACAATATTGGAGAGTTGCTCCAGCCAACCCCTCCTCCACTGAAGGGAAGCTCACGCGAGTTGACCGGTTGAGGACACTGAACGAAGACGCGCAAAAGACGAGCCGGTAATCATTTTGAATTGTTATTATACAATTTTTGACAATGAGAAGGGATGAGTCCCACACTGTAAGCTGATCAGCTAATGTATGTTTGCAATTTATTTATCGTTTGAAAATGATAAACTAGCTAATGTGGTATCCGTCTTGATATCCTTCAGGGCTCAGCTGTCTCCATCTTTCAAATGCAACTCCAAGATTTACCCGTGTTTTAGAACGGCTCTGGTCACGAGGAAGAGGCATATTAGGTCGGGTAGAATCTACTACAATCTTTGTGATCCAGTTAGTTTGCTTGCTTCCCTGGCTGCAAGACGCTGTGTTTGTGTGCCAATTTGTTTAATATCTGGCAAGGGTACTCAGAGAATAGTGAATCATAACAAAGTAGACCAAAACAAAAATGTTCTGACCCGTAAGGGAAATTTAAAAAGGAGAACATACTGGCTGTAGCATTGTTGTCGGAGAAGCCAGTATTTCCTTTATCTC
This sequence comes from Molva macrophthalma, assembly GCA_027123675.1. NCBI lineage: Eukaryota > Metazoa > Chordata > Actinopteri > Gadiformes > Lotidae > Molva > Molva macrophthalma. Next base: position 6,865,330 of record JAOPJO010000134.1, on the reverse strand, counting down.
TAAATTTGTTAGATATAGCTCCTTTAAGTGAGAAATGTTAAATAGGTTTTATCGATTCCTGCCGAAAAGGCAATACTATTTAGTGCTAGCTGCAACAGATGGCATCTCAATGACTGGAAAAGCACTTACAAAATGCTGAAACAACTACTTAAAATGAGAAAGACTGCATTAAGAGTGGTTAGACAGTCTAGTGACTAGGCGGTTAGATCCCCAGTCTGCCCCATTGGTTTCTTAATCATCCGTTTCCACTCTACGATGCTTTGGATAAAATGCAACCGAACCCGCAGTCATCAATTTCGAAAAGAGCAAAACAATAAAACATGAAGAATATGTTCTTTCCGTATACCTGTTGTCCGACCAATCGCTGTCGTTGTCTGAGAACTCAAACAGATAATCGGAGCTGCCTTCCTCGTCAGAGAGAGATCGATCCACCTTCGGCTGCAACATGTCCTGAGTTATCTTGTTACGACTGTCCATTCCCTTCAGGTCCTCCTCGCTACGGCACTTCTCTGTGGACACACACAGACGACACACACACCATTAAAACCACAGGAACACACTGGGTTCACAGAGTAAATAAACACAGTGATAACCCTATACTAACTCGATGAGCATAACAGATTTGAAATATTGTTAAGTGATTTAATACATCGCTATTTCATCCAAATGACACATTAAATGAGATAAATCATGTCCACCAAACTGGTGTATATGTTCATAAAATGGTGAGCCCCAGTAGGAGGAAAAAGTTTGCATCGTCGCCATTACTCTGCAGACTGCAGCTATGAATTGCATCATAAGAGAGAGAGACAGATGGAGGGACGAAGGGTGAGGGACAACTAGTACTGTGGCCAGGGGGAGGGAGCAGCGAGACACACCTGGGTGCTGGAGGAGGTAGGCCTCCACCAGGTTGTTGAGGATGTGGTTCTTGCGGATCCTCTCCACGGGGCAGCGGCAGGTGGGACACAGTGAGGAGCGCTCCATCCAGCCGGAGTAGCAGGCGGAGCAGAACGTGTGCATGCAGGGCTGCAGGCTGAGGGGAGAGACATGGGTTGAGAGCACATGAGTGGGGCGGTGGTATGGGCAGAGCTCGTGATTTTTTGACTTGAATGTAGATGACCTGTCAATTATACTTTTATTGACAGGTAATATAGCCCAATGAGAATACTATAAACGTGTTATATACATTTGCCAATTTAGCAGATGCTTTTATCCAAAGCTTAATAAGTGAAGCTGGGAACAATCATTTGTCAATCATTTTAAAGTCAAAATGAGCGATCATTCAGCATCAGCAATTTATCAATACATCAAGTTCCCAGACTATAGTACACAGAGTGCAGTTTTTTTTGATAGATAATATTTGAATAACGACAGACAACATCAGTGCCCTAGGCTTACACAGACTCTGCCCAGAAGGGGAGATCCGATTACACTGGACCACACAACATCCATGTCCCACCGGACACCAGATGCCCAGAATGACCCTTGCCCTGTAGGGCCACCCGATAGCGTTGAGGTGAAAGCAGGGGAGACACTACCTGACACAGTCGTGTAGAAGGTCCTGGCAGATGATGCAGGTCAGGGAGTCCTCCATCTTGTCTGTCTTGGCCTCCTCTGCCGGGGCCTTCCTGCCAAGGAGGTCCCGCAGGAGCCCCCGGGCCGGGCCGCTGGGCGCAGAGCTTGATGTGTGGGGGAGGGCCGTGTCATGGTCCTTATCTGAAGAGAGAGAGCATGGTTCAGATTACAACCCTAAATAAAGCTATTAGTACCCAATGATAAGATAGAAAAATTGTAACCCCAAAGCCAGGAATGGGGCTATTTTCTCTGGTAAGATATCAAGTATGAGATCACACACCAAAGAATGAACAAATAACCAAAATCAAGGCAGTGATGGTTTTGGGCCGAGCATATCACCATCAGAGTGGTGCTATACCATACCATCAGGATGGTGCGATACCATACCATCAGGATGGTGCGATACCATACCATCAGGATGGTGATATACCATACCATCAGGATGGTGATATACCATACCATCAGGATGGTGATATACCGTGAGGGTCTGCCAGAGGAAACAGAGGTAGAGCCCCAGCTAATGCACTCACCGTTAGTGGTCTTCCTCCTTTTCCTCTCTGGCTCCATGCCGTCTGTGTTCTCCTGCGATGGGACTGTAGATAGCCCTGAAAGAAAAGTTATAAAAACACACCAATTTCAGACAGAGCATCCCCAAAAGATGCTGAAAGCTGATGGTCATTGCCTAAATACTGCTTCAGATACGACTCTTCCCTTGTGCAGGGGCATGATACGGGTGTGAGCCCCTGTAGGCTGGATGAAAACAGAGGCTTGGAGGACCTACCATGGGCAGGGGAGGACCCGCGGGGTGGGCTAAGCGTGGCCGCTGCAGCAGGGGCGGTGGAGCCCTCGATGTGCAGGAGGGAGGCGGAGGTGGAGGGCTGCGGTTCTTCCTGAGACAGATCCCTCGGGGCGCTCCTCAGCAACACTGGCTCCACGGACAGAGAGAGGTCTGAGGGGGAGGCAGCGCGGGCGTGGAAGCCCCCCACCGCGACTATGCCACCTCGGGATACAGCACCTTGCAGGATGGAAAGACACTTGTGAGCACTGAGAGAACACCAGATAGGCCACCATGAGGAATAACAACAGGTGAATTACAAGAATACATAGTATTTGATTTCAGGTCCAAGTGCACAGTACTAGGTGATTATATGACAATGGAAATATAAATTAATTGTGAGTCGCTTTAGTGTATACACAAATTCCTTATTGCATTGTTAGACTTTATGAGTTGGTCAGAATTGTTTGTTTCCAGTCAGTAGTCAGTTTATGTAAACACACCAACTGTTTCCTGGTAATTGCCTCTAGAACTGTTAAAGGCAATTCAAAAAATGATTTTCAAGAACCTGGTTATATTAAGCCAAAGCAAAGCCTGTATGAAACCATTCTAACTACTAAATCAACTGGCTTACCATACACATCCTGCGAAACACCCAGCTCCGGGTTTATGGAATGGTAGACGTAAGCAATGTCTACAGAGAAAATAATAACAGTGCATTATAATCATGTAATTACATATGGTACAAAAGCTTGAACAGACCTTAAAATCAGTGAAAGGAAAAGGGTTATTCTAAATGTGTTATATTCCTGGAATCCCCAATTAAAAAGCCCCAATGGTTTCTTAGTGTCTAGTATTGGTTGTCTCATGAACAGCAGAGACAGCTGGTTACCATCTCTGTCACAAACGTTCCATGTTTTCCAAAAACACAGCCAAAGTCAAAACAAGTTGGAGAGTCGCGTCCAGTTGCTTTGGTCTTCAGAAGATATAATTATTACCTTTACAGTTTTTACAGTAAATGTATCTAAACTGTATCAAGCAACAGTAATGCAGAGGAAGTAAACAAGCCAATGTGAATGTAGATAGCCTTCCAAATGAGTTTTCTTTTTTTTTTTTTAAAGTTAAACCTAATTCATAGTCGGCGTGCGTGAACTGCGTGAGCCAACGTGAACCAAAATAGACGTAATAACGGTCCTCGTGCTTGGTTCGTATGGCGGTTTGACTCGTGTTCCATACCTCAGAAATTGTAAAAGCGCGCAAACCACAGCCAAAATGGTGCCAAAACGGCGACTTTTAATGTCATGGCCGTGCATGGACGTTCATGAACGGTGCATCGCGGAGACTATAAATTCCACTTAATTTAATAAAGACAGGCGATACATTGAAGTGTTGAGTTCTACAAACTTTAATGTTTTAGGTTATTTCATAGAGGGACTTGTTTCTTTAAGGATGACACAAAGTACAGCCTCTCCATAAAATAATAAATAGTTAGAAATTACAATTTTCAGCTTATACCGTTAAACTAAACACTCACTTTGCTCTGGTTCATTCTTCCGGTACACAAAGTGGATGACATCTCCATTCTGCAGCATGTGAATCTGCTTCTTGACCAGTTTAGACATGTTGATCACAGTGCCATTGGTGCTACCGGACCACAAAAACAGAACAAACAGGAGTATTACATTTCCATGAGGTATAGCGTTGTATTTAACAGTAACATTTTAAAGAATAACACAGCGTCACATTAAACACATGAAAAGAGAATTAAGAAAAGAAGCAGACTGCATTTTTTTTTTTATACTCTTTCTTTGACAACTGAGACCAACAGGAATGACAGGCCTTTAATTAACCATGTGAGTGGTTCACTGTCAGCAGTTTGTAAACAAAACCAAGAGCAACAAGCCCTTAGACTCCATGCTATTCCCAAATGGCTGGCGTTCACTTTATTATGTCTGTTGTTACTGGGTTGAGTGTAAAACAATGTTTTCGCCACATACCTCATGTCTTCCAGCCACACCATCCCTGAGTTCTCATCTTGTACAATTTTGCAGTGTTCCCCTGAGACCAGCTTGTTGGCAGGGAAGGATAAATCACATCCTAGCCAGGATAGAATAATGCTGTTAGGAGTACGCAATGCAATACTTTTCTATACAACAGTATTCAATAACATTTGAGGAAACAATGACAGCTACATTAGGCACTACCTGAGATATTTTTTTGCATACAATTAATCTCAAATGACCCCTTGTTGTGTGTAGGGCTGCAACGATTAATCGATTGTAGGAAAAGGTATCAAATCTAATTTTGGAAAGCGACTAATCTTTGAAGTAATTTATGAAGGTCAAATAAACATTTGCTGCTTAATGTTGCAGTTCAATTCAAATATTTGGTTCATTGATCATTTTAAAAAGAATATGCCTTGTTTAGTTTTTCTTGGCTGATTATTGTTTATAGACCAAATGATTAATCAATGAATCGAAAATATAATCATTTGATTAATCGACTATGAAAATAATCGTTAGTTGCAGCCCTAGTTGCATGGTATTGATTAGAATAGATGGCTCCTTGATTCATTGGGGAGTATACTCAAATATCTAATTATGTATTGGATATACTGATCCAACAACCGCAAAATAATGCATGTTATTTTCATTAACAAAATGACATGAATTGTATTATACATCACTTGTTTGATCATGCACGCATTGCAAACGCATCAAATTGTACCCATGTATTTTTTGCCAGACACATAAGATACTGAATTAAGGCAAAGTGCTTTGCATTGCAAAGCATTTCAAAACAGACACAAGCCAGAGGGCCGTGAGAATAATGGGCAGCCATTCCCTGGATAAAATCTATACAAAAAACTACTTAATATTCTCCACACATGTTCTCTATGGACGCCCTTTGTTATCATCAGAAGAGGGTTTTTAAGTTTAGTGAACTAAAGGGGCCTTTGAGCTTTGAAAGGAGCCGTACTAGACACAAAGGTCTAGACAGTGCACAGACAGACCTGTCTGATAAATAAAAAACACAAAAACATAGCTGATACAGAGAAGAAAAAACAGCTGATGTTTATGCATAAGCTGCCCTTGATATTAAAGCATTGTAATGTACTGCATTTTGACTACATCTTACATAAATACATTGTAATATGCTTTAGGATTTGATAAACTATTACCTTTTCTCCGACCAATCGTGTACTGCTTTTTGATTAGAAGAACTTCAGATTCACAGGAGTCCACGTTCACCAGTTTTCCCCATGGTCGACCCGTTCCTCGACCCTCCATTTTCACATTCTACACAAATAGTGAAACACTGTTAGAGTCTTTCCAATATTCATAAATTTGCTTCTACTTGAAAATTCCAGCCTATTGAATAAAGATGATAGAATGTTATTATTAGTTTTTTTGAATTGGCAAAAGTGAAAGTGATAAGTTAAATGAAATGAAATGGATATTGACAAACACATACAGTTCAAATGAAATGGCACACACATTGACAACACAATGGCCACCTTGTTTACAATAAAGAGCATATCGTGAAATATAATTAAAGTTACTTGAGGGCTCCTTTTGGGGTGAGAAAATCGATGAAAGAGGCTAGAATTAGCTGGCTAGCGTCCCAGCTATGCTAGCTAATGATACAGGTCAAGTTGGAAATACAGAGTTTGTGAATTGACACAAATGGGGATGTATGTATGTTTACGTGTTCACATCAGTACCATGGTTGTGGTCACATAGGCCTAGGTATTGTAACACTCCAACAGCTCAACTTTGTGTTTACAAACAACTTGATGCTAATACATTGTCAACGTCGCTAGCCTGCTAGCAGCTAACCCCACTATTGATAAACTCCAATTCGTTAAAGTGCGCATGCGTGTTATAGATATATATTATAAGGTTTTCAAACTAGATGAGTACTTTACCATAACACGTCCAGTTATCTGATGCGATTGTGTTCCGTGAGAAACCGTCGCCTCCTCATTTTCCAGAGCGGTGAAGCATTCGCGCACTTCCTGACAAGCGAAGCGAAGGCATTTATTATTTACCAACATCAGCTGACAGGGGCGGGGTTAGTGGTGTAAGAATGTTGTATTTAGTGGATTGTATTAGGGATGTTTTAAATTCTTACTTAATATAAGGAGTACAACTTGTGAGTGGAAAAAGAAAGTATAGGTAAACCCAATTTCTTCTGCTAAATTCAGATTCCAGATTCAGATTATAATCCCGGGAGAAACTTCCACAATTGCTCTGCTCAATACATTAGCCCATGCACACAATCATGTGATAAAGTGTTATTGTACATCAAATATAAAGTGTTCTTGCACACATTGTCCACAATGCAAAACATAGTCCTAGAGTTGAACACATAATGGATATAACTTACATAAATAACTAGTTCCAAGTGTCATCGCTGAATGTTTTATACATTTCTTCTCATAGGCCTTTTACTACACTACTATGATGTTTAGTACATTGAAGATAAAGGATTAGGAGAAAATTGGAGAAAATCCAATTTAGAAAAATAAACTAATGCTTTTCTGATTTTTTCGGGGGGGATTTGGGGCTATGTATAAAGTATTAATTATAAGTGGACATTTTAATTATAATTCAAACATGTAATTTATTCTGCCACATTGCAAAATACATTTAACCAACCCAAATGTAATCAATGTAATACAAAACTCCAATTCAACATTTTTGGTACACTTCTTCTTGAAAATAGTCTTGAATTGGAAGATAAAATTGTTAACTATTAACTATTACTAACTATTAACTAACTATTACTAACTACTAACTATTGTTACTATTATAATTAACATTGTCTTGTTATCTAAAATAATACAAAAAGGTTTATTATATCATTAAAGGTTATTCAATCAAATTACAGCTTTTAAAATGAGACACACCCCCCCCCACACACACACACACACACACACACACACAAACACACTCACACACACACACACACATGCATGCACGCACACACACACACACACACACACACACCGCGTGATAATTTTGCTCAAAATGATCACAATTATGTTAATGAGAGCTCGGGACTCTCCGTGACCTATGGAGAGCCCTATCCAAGCTCTTCCTGAAAAGGCAGAGGTCACCTCATTATCTGCTCTTAACACTTTGCCTTCTCTCAATATCACGAATTCTTGCCTGACCTGGCAACGTACTGGCAGTCATCTTTGTGATGACGAATAATCACATGAGTTGAGCCCCCTTAGAGCCCCCATTGTACATGATTTGCGGATGCTCATGTTCTCCTATTCTGCAAAATACATCTTTTGATACATGTATTAAAAGATTATGATTCAGAGTGATATTTTCCAGAATGATCGAGTTCACTAATTACCATGTAGTGGCCGTTTAAATTCATCAACAATTTGGCTGCCAGGATGGGATTGCTGATTTGATCACTTCTGCTTCTCCAACCGGGCATGGTCAGATTCAACCTCTGGAGGCATACGCCCTGAGCAGAGCAGGCCGCAGTCCTAACCTGGGAGGGTCAGAAAGTGCCATATAACACAAAATAATGTGAGAACACTCAATCTGTTCTGCACTTACAACCCACACCTGTGTGTGTGTGTGTGTGTGTGTGTGTGTGTGTGTGTGTGTGTGTGTGTGTGTGTGTGTGTGTGTGTG
>JAOPJO010000134.1:6842010-6855977 GCA_027123675.1 Molva macrophthalma | reverse complement strand
ACCTGGAGGAGTCATCATCTACGCAATGGAGACAACATGAGGGCCATCCCAGGGTTAAACGCACACACACACACACACACACACACACACACACACACACACACACAGTAAAATGTCATCCACAGAGAGAATTTTCTCAGAGGAAATCATAATGTATACAGGAGTCAACAAGGAACACCAAATCCTCCCAGATCTCCGGATCAGGCCAAAATTTCCCATTACACACGGCGTAATGAATCCCACGCCACCGCTGTCAATCAGCATTCCCTAATTGGATCAAAGATTACTGGTGGCAGCTGTATAAAACATCAAACAAGTAATTAAATGAAATAATGAGAAAATAAACGTTAATGTTGCCAAATGGGAATGGAAGGCAGCTCGGGAACGTGGCTACAATGCACTCGCTCAAATTATCTCTGCCTGGCTTGGGCTAATTGCTAGAGGATGTCCTCTTAACTGAGTGTGAAAAGCTGTGTCTAATTACTGCAACATTAATCAGGCATTAGCGTGTTATCACAAGGTTAACCTATCAGAGAGTGCCTCGTAGCAGTCTAATTACCAAGAATGTATTAACCCAACGTGGCCACCAGGCGTCGTACTTGTTCTTCTGATTAGTTTGGTTTCAACTCTCCTTTAAACCAACCGAGCGCTGGAATGAATGGCGACCATGTTGGATTACGTTGTTATAGCCATGTGATTTCGCATGACCAAACGGGGAATGGTAAGGTACAAAATCAATAGCAGCTGTTTCCTGGCAATCGCAGCGCTAAGCTGAAATAGGGACTTTGATACTCAGGGGATTGAAATAGAGGGTAGCAGTAGGGAATCATTTTCCGTTAATGTGTTGAATTGTAGGGACATCAATGCAGACCTGTGTGCTTTTTTGTGTTGTTGCTATAATATGCATCAGGCATTACAAACACTTAAATGATCTACAAAATCAATTTCAAGCAAGGGTCTGCTTGGTAGAGCAGTTGCGTCACGGGTGATAGAGATAGATGGGATGGTAAACTACTTCATAAGCAAAACATACATAGGCATAAATGAGATGTGGTAGGACATTAAGGTATGGAAGTAAACACATGCCAGTCAGTGGAAATGCTTTGCCATGACAGACATTTTTTAAATTAAACATTTTTTACTGCGATTTCCTAAAGAGTTAATTGCCTCCTTTAGGACTGAAATTGCTTTCTCGGGCTGTATGCAAAAAACCGGTTATGAATTAACGGACAACCATTGCGTAGGTCAATGTGCAATTTTTCTTGACTGACAGCGACTCTAAATAGAGGTGAGGAAGGTAATTTCTGGCGAAGCGTTAGTGCCCCGACTTTATTACACATGGGTTAACGAACTCTCATCAGGATTCCGGCGGGCCAGAAGCAGAACCACCTCGAGCAGCCCTGCCAACAGCACTCATTTGTCAGAGAGGCAGAGAGATCACAGACCGACAAATCTCCCACGTCTCACAGGCTGTCAGGCGCTTTGCCTGCAAATCAAAGACAAAAGAACAGAGCAGCTGAGCGCGCGAGGCTAGAGAGAGAGGGAGCGCGAGAGAGCGCATAGCAGCCATTCCATTTAGCGATTCTCCGCCATTTAAAGCCCCCGAGCGTGCCCTTTGAAAAAACGCCTATTAGACTGGCTTCGAGAGATTACAAGAAAATAAAATTACATTCATTGTGATATTCGATTTCATAATACCCTTGGAATTATAATTACACCGCGCGCACATTTTTCATTTAAAAACCACTCTCCCACAACACAGAACCAGGGAGTGGAATGAGCAGGTTGTGCATTCGGTGCGTGAGTGGCGATTATATAGGCCTGTTTAACCAGGAGAAACAATAATGGGAGAAGAAAATACCTGCTAATCAGACAGTAATCAGGTCAGAGAGCAGGTTTTAATCATATCCAACACGGTTGTTGAGGTCATCACAGAACAATGGTTGACTATGCTGCCAATAAACTGCACATTTTTGTAATGTTGCATTTTCCATGGATTCGATGAATAGTTAATAGTCATGGTAATGATTGATACCCAACGACCGCAGTCTAACTGTAGCCATCATTGCATACTCATTATTGACATGTAGCCTACCTATCTAAAAAGAAAAAGGATCACAGTAATATTTGGATAATAATAGTAAACACAAGGGTTAAAGTTACTAATATTTGACAACATCAAACTATCTGGGGAGGAGAGATGCTCCAAGCCCACTATTGGTGTGCATGCCTATTATAGAGAGACGTGGGCATATGCTGTCCGTCCAACACCAATGAGCTGAAGGGGCGAGATAAGAGACATTCTTGGGTGGCATTGAAACAAGGCATGAGAAGGACCAGCGTGATAGCGGTACTTGTTGTTCTGATGTGTTAAATAGCTGGCCTTCAACACAACAATCAATCGCTGAGTGAGCTACTGTGTAGCCAAGGGCTGACTGAGAGATAGCCAGATGGCGGGAATCAATGGAGCTCTGCCTGGTTACTGGTGTCACGGAGAGATAATCACAAATTTGGCTGTATGTGCCTGCCAAAACACATGAAATACCGCAGCCGGGGTCTATTTTATAGCTTGATAAGCTTAAAAAGCTAACAAATTGGTGACCAAATACATCACTGATTAGAGCTCTGTTCTAACCGGTAACAAAATAATACCAATTACTCTCGCCCCAACACATAGCCTACAATACAACAGCAACAACAACATTGTTAGGCTTTAGTATCCTTCATGCGGGTTTGTTGTTGTTGCTGTGTTCTGGCCCATTTGGTGGTGTGTCTGATGAGATATACGCACCCCAGGATTCTCATTGTGCATAATCGTGGCCACCAGCTACTGTGTTGTCTTGCTGCCATTTGACACAGGCGAACAGGAGGCGGCCAGTATGCTCATGCGTGCACACAGAAAACATCTGCGGGGCCAGGGATAGGGTTTTGAATGCTCTCCAAGACCTCCAGAGGGCCTGCACTGAGTAATCTGCAAACAAGCCGCTCTGTAAGCCTCATTGCAAGTGGAAGAGCAAGCCCCTTAAGCTGTGACATTAACCAACTGAGCGAGATAAGATAAGGGATCGTTATCTCGTCGCATGCAACTACTGCCCAGATAGCAGATAAGGGAGCCTTTCAAGAGTGTGTTTACTGGCCGACAGATTCCCAGAGAGGCCAAGGAGATAGGTTAGTCTGGCCAAGAAGCACCTAGGGTGGAATGTGGTTTCAGCCAGTAAAAGCTGGTTGGCCAAAGAGACATAACTGAGACAAGCAGAACTATCTTGGTCTTAATGTCCCACTGCTGCTTTGTATAGTTCTGTTTACACAATGAGGGCTTACAATACAAAGTATCAAATGATGTTATATATCACCTCATGCGAAAACAACAAATTGAGCTAATCAAACCTTAATTGACAGTGACTGCTCCTGTAAGTCCATTGCTGTACTAAGGATTAGTGAGTGAAACTGTAAGCTATTTAAATATATGGATGATCAGTGGCCAGAATCCCATTACTACAATCACCCTCCCAATTCTGAACAGAGAAGTTGATTGGTAACAGGATGGCGGGATAGTGCATTTGCAAAGGGTGTTCGACTCCCAGGCCAAAGGTTTGGGGTTTAATCCCCAGTGTCCATAGCATACCTGCATGCATCCCTGAGTAAGATGCTTAAAGGAATAATACAGGCTGAAACTTGTTGACATTGTTATAAAACGTCTAAGATCGATTTACCATTCATTCCAAGGTTTATTTTTATGATGTATAATATCATACTCGTTATTGCAGTTTGTCCCTTAATCTGCTGATGTGTGTGATTTTCTTACGTTACCCAGAATGACTTACGCTACCCCCATCTCAACATCAGTAACTTTCTGTAAATTGTACATTGATACATTTAATAAATTAATCAAATGTATTATAACAAAATGTACAAAAGGCTTTATTATTGTGAAAGCTAGCTAAACATTTGGCAGTATGTTATGATACAATATGCCACACGGCCGATCAAATTTCAACAGTCCCTTCATGACAATGGCCACGGGATTACAGAGCTGGGCTGGGAGAGCAATCCTAGCAACGCTACTGCTAGTTGCGGCTAACTCTAGCTTAGCTAGTGGTCCATTCTAGAACATTCTGTCTCTTTTCCCCGCTGATAAATCATGTATGAAAGCATTTTTGAGCTGCTATGCGCCAATCCCCAGACTTCACTCCCCCTGTGTGAAGTCACACAGAGGGAGTGACTGCCCCTGTGGGAGTGACTGCCCCCCAGTGGCAGTTTTTTGGACTGCTGGATTTCGATTGTGTACCCCTTCGCTTTCGGTAAGCAACTCAAAGTCCCATCCAAAGTAGTCAAGACTTATGTGCACATTTCAGTATGCAGCTATTACTGAGGCTAGCAAGTTCCCTGAATAAAATAGCACCTAAAAGCCTTAAAAACATTACAGTATAGCTTGCACATTTTTCTCTTGACCGCTAATGCTAAAAATTCTGTTTCATGATTTCTAAATATCAATAATACAATAGCTGTGACTGACTGATCTACGGTAATGATTTATGGTTAATATAAATGCTCAGAGACAAAAAGGGATATTGAATAAATAACCACCCGACTGGTCCGGGAGCGCTTGTCGAAACCTAGATGCATCAGCCATATCTGGGCTCCCCGCTGCCAGAACAGACCTAATCGGCCGGGTTAACAGTGACTAGCAGGCTGTTTCATCTTCGAACAAGGCCATGCCTAGACCCCTTTACAGAGATCATGGCCACGCCCCAAGCACGCAAAGCCAAAATGCATTCTGGATTTACGAGGCTGCTAGCCCAGCAAAAGTGTTTGTCCTCTTACTAAAATACAGATTTCTAGCCATAGGAACATTGCAAATATGGAATATGCCGTGAATCTGAGTCAACCCCTAAGTTGTTGATATGGGAATGAGACATAGCTGATACATTTGAAAACATATGCTCCTATATAACCCCATTTGTTTTAAACGTTTTATCTCTGTGTGACATAGGAGCATCTACGAAAATCTGGTTTAGCCGTGGCAAAGATAAATACTACCCAAAACTGTAAAATAGTACATGGGGAGTTGATCTTCGCCAATAGACTATTTTAACGTCATTTTAGGTCTTAGTTTATCTTTATCCCCTAACTATCAGAATTTATACATTACATTATTATTATACTATAGTTAAAGTGAAATTGTGGAAATGGGACTACTAGGGCCCTTGTAACAAGGAATGCGTGTTGCTCCACTGAAGTCTCCGCAGAGTTTGTTTTATGAATTTGTATTTTAATGCTGAAATGTAACATTTTTTACCCTCTCTGACATTAGATATTTATACAAGTACCGATAGAAGCTAAACACTCAACCTCACAGTAAACGCTTAAAATGGTTAGCTCACATTTGGGTTTCTGTAAATGTAGGCGCTAAATGGCCCTCTTATAGATGATTCCCGTGTATTATAAGATTTGTGAAGATTCATTAATTCATTCTTTGACACATTCTGGCATTTTAGTTTGGCGAAGGCCCCTGTACTTGCCATTTTCATTACCATCTGTAGCTGGGTATTCATATCTGTTCTGAAAAACAGGATTTTATTGTAGTTAAAATAACCTGTACTATTGCTCACAATAATTAGTAACTTTCCACAAAGGGTTGGCATGTGGTGTGAAGTTGGTTTTGAATGTATTAGATTTGAGGTGAAACAAGTCACTTTGTGAAGCTTTGGGCTGGTTTGTTTTTTATGTGGAAATGTGGGATGCTATATTTTGAGGCGCATTACGAGGTGCCTACACTGTTAAAGCAGCCCCTGTGCTTTTAATGATTACTCGCTGGAAAGAAAACTTTCGCACACAGGTGCCAAGAACGAGGTGCAGCATTTTTGCCAGCTTCAAACTGAATAAACGCTTATGAATATCCACACACACCACCACCACCACCACCACCAGAGGGGATGGACTAAATCCTAATTCTCATTCCGTGGTTTTGGAAGAACTTCCGCCTCGCCCGCTGCCAAGCAGCGCTGAGGCGATCCCTGCGATGAGCCAAGGAACACTCCGCTAACTGAGCTCTGGAGAAAATGCGGTCACAACGAGATCCACGTTCAAATAAACTTCAGTCTTGGCCCACGCACACAAGCCATGTTGTCACCAGCTGGCCGAGCCTCTCGCCGCCCCTTCAAAAACACTGAGCCACTTTTGATTATCGTCTCAGCGGCTAATCATCAGCGGCTTGTGCCAATTTGGACAAGAAATGCACGGCTTCCACTCGCCTTAAGATATTTTATTTATTTTTTAGCTTGTTATATGCATTTCAGCTTCCTTTTCCCCTCCCTCCTCCTCCCCTTCTGAGACAGCTCTTGTCTGGTGCCCAGAGTGCACAGCACAAATCTGGGAGGATGGCATGGTGGTGCACAGGCCACTGAGTGAGAGGACCACCTCTGCCAGAAGTACCCAGCTGCATAAATGTTATTGGATTTTTATGGCTTGTGTACATAATACAGCCAGTGTGGGCCACAGTGAGGTTCCACTAAACAGCGGAAAAATCCCCAAAATGGAATGGAAGTGGAAAACGCATTTTGGCGAGTGGCTTTGATGGAACCTCTCCATCTTCTCCCTGTTCCTCCTCTCCTCCCCGCTTCCATCTGGGTTTTAATGCTCCAAAGTTCTGCTGTTATGAGCCGAGGTTGGTTTATAATAACTCTTCCAGACGGCAAGTCCATTATCTCACTGCAAAGGAGTAGTGGCAGGGTGAGAGAGAGCAGGGGAAACATGTGTATGCTGTAGGTCCAAAAGGTGCAAAGACATTAGACAGCACCTTGGAAGTCTCACTGCTCTGGCTGTTTCTAAGCTAGCTCCTTAGCTGCCGACTGGTCTGCTCTATGTTAGCAGTCACTCTGTTGACATTTAAGGCTAAAAAAAGATGGCAGACAAATGGAAGGATGTCGAGTGCCTGCCTTTTTAGGTGCTGGAAAACACCCATTCTCAGTTGAATGAACACTATGACAGAACTACGCTGACAAAGCCTTGGACTTAGTACTGTTCAGTGACTATTTGGCCCATAGCTTAGCGATGGAGATCGTTAGATGTCAAGGTTTGGTAAACCCGCAAAGGAATGGGTTTTTAACTGAGAACGAAAAATACCCCTCAGTCTCCCAAATCACATGTTCCCAATGGATTCCTGGCAATTCAAATGTGATCATGGCGGGGGTCTCGCGTCTCATTACCAATCTCCATTTCAACACAGCCTTCAAATGGGAACTAATGCATTAGCTCTTGCTGGGAGGGGTGGGGGGTGGCGAGGGGGAGTGAAGTCTGGGGATTGGCACATAGCAGCTCAAAAATGCTTTCATACATGATTTATCAGCGGGGGAAAAGAGACAGAAAAAAGAGAGACCAAGCTAGAGAGAGAGAGAGAGAGCGAAAAGCAGCTTGGACTGAGCCATTCATTCCTTGCCCATCTTATTAGCTTGGCACTGTGTTATTAGCTGCCATTGTGCTCCATAAAGGCCCCTGAGGCCTGTTCCACTGTTCCCTGAATCTGGGGTGAGCTCTGTGCCAACCGCTTTTTGGAGGTACTTTAGACCATGAAAATTCAATCCAAAAACCCCTCAGCATTGAGGTTTCTTACAGATAAATGCAAGGGGATTAGTCGAGCACCAAAAACAATGTCCCCCCCCTCAGATACTGCCATATCCTATTAATTATGATTTACACCAGTGAGCGAGGTGTAAAGACAAAATACAATTATGTATCACAGCTATATATAATCATGCTACTATTAACGGCTACCATACCACTGTCACAATGTATAGGATATATTATGCGCCAGCCATACATAATCCTGCACACAAAAACCCCTGACAAAAATTAAGAATTATACTCTGAACCGGCCTTTTTAGCTGTTGTAATAACCTGCCTAGGGCGGGATATACCAGGCTATGTGTCAATTGATTCCCATCTGATGATGGACTGTGTGCTGAAATAAATTGACCTTGCCAGACAATGAGTGAAATTGATGGTGCTTTTCATCTCCAGAGGGCTGTTCCACACTCAACCATAAAAAGGAGCGCGTGTAGGACAAAGCGACAGAGCCAGTGAAATTTAAGGTCTTTTCTTTTTTACATAAATGTTGCCAGGCAAATAATAGTTTCGAGAAAAAAATTGATGTACAATAATGAGAACAGGGGTTAAGTACCCGCTGTTGACTAGATGATTAGGAATAAAAGCACACAGCGCTAAAGTGGGGCCAGCCACTGACAGATGCTACCCGTCGAGGAATATGTGGTTCAATTACCGGCCGCCTCAATTGAAAGTGATAGTGATTTAAGTCTTCCCAGTGCACCGGGTCCATTCTGACAGGCAGTCTTTTCCAGTGGGCCTTTTGAAAAACCTTGCCGGAGAGTGTGTGAGACAGAGGAGCACCATTGATTTTCAATAACATCTCCTAATGCCCTGGCCTTGGTTTGATCCACGCTGTCATTACGGCCTGATGCCCTGGGACAGGATTGGCTGGGCTCAGAGGCTCTCAGCGGCTAGATGGAGAGTCAGGGGCATTATCAAAATGAATTGGCCATCTCTGGTCAGGCAGTGAGGAGAGACCTCGTCAATAAAGCCGGACGGGGCACCTGGGTCCCCCTCCTCCCTGACCCACTCCTAAAGTGCCGTCCAGTCTCATTAGTGAAACAGATGAGTTCTGGAACACAGAGAGGAGAGTAAGAGTTGGAAGAACGAGAGGAACCTCCGCCACCTTCACCATCCGATATCCTTCCTCCCCACCGTTGCTCCACTTAATGAGTCCGGACCGCGGGTCAATATGCCGCCGGGCTGCCGGTCAATAACGGTTACCAGCAACACAAACACTCAAAACCTGCTTTCTTACAAAATCAATGTCCTATTAGTCCCACCCTCTATTGCTTTCCCCAATCTCATCAATCGCCTCTGGAGAGCTCGGCGGCCCATGTATGACAGATTAAGGCTGAACGATCTGAAAGGGTTTGGGGCTCCACTCTAGCAGGCCAAGACTGCTGCTTCCATGATTTTAAAGTAATAGCTTTATACAAAATGAGCAAATACAGTGGCGCTGGCGGGGCGAGGCCAAAGTACTATCGGCAAACCCATAAAGCTCCGTCTCCTCCAGCGACTTATATGTTATTTGTAAATCAACATATCGCTCAGAAGATTTCGGCCACATGACTTTCACAAGAGGAACTTGGCAGCAGCAGCAGAGTAAAGGACTAGCGAACAGCATGTCAGACATTAGGTCCAAACTTTATTCCTTACATTTTTAAACCATGAATGTTCATTTTTCATTTTTGCACGCCTAAAACTCTACTGGTTTTGTATACAAGAGTCTAAGAAAAACAACTGCACAACACCACAAGGTTGACAGAGAAAGTCCTATTGCGGCCCACTCAAAGTGTTCTTCCGTTCTGCTTGAGGCTTTGCGCTCCTGGTCCACTTTGTGACTTGGAAATCTTCTCGGTTTATATCTCCATGTATTTCCAATGGCAAATAAAAATCAAAGTTGATGCAGATCCTTTAATTGTCACCAACATCATCGTAATATCCAGGTTTTCTACCCTTAGGATGCCTTGCGTGTCGCTTTGCATAGATTGCAGATGATCCTTCCAGGCCCCTGTAGGACACTCCTTCACCATGTTTCCATGACAACGACCAGGCTTATCCGTTACCATGGCTTTCAACAGGGAAATGTTTGATTTGAGTTTTCTTTTTCTAGAAATATTTTAAAAAGGCTGATCAATTTACATGGCCATTTTTGCAGCGAGGAGATATCAACAAGTTATGTACACAAGTTTGCTATACAGACTGAACGTAGACCTCATAATATATCTGCATCTGCATACCTCGAAGGCAAAACGAATCAAGGAAACAAATCGGTAATGTAACAGTGTACATTGGCATTGTTGAGGATATCTTGGTAGCACACGGTTAAATTACTGTTGAGAAGGCGCAAACAAAAAACATCCAGTCCTTTCCGTGGGCCATAATAGATATGTCTCACCATCAACTGGGATAAATATCAAGGAAAAACAAACAAAACTGGAGTCACTGGAGCACAAATTACATACATGTCATCAAAGTGATACCTATACATGGAACAAGGATAGGAAAATGTACAAACCCATGTGAGGACCTCTCTTTTCGCACATAGCCGAAAAAAAGGTATCAGATTAATATATTAATAATTATCAAATATTTAAGTCGGCTATAAACATACTCATTTGCGTTTCTTTCCGCCGACATGATTCGATTCAGTCCATTGAAAAGAGTCTTGGTATGTGCTTAATCAGACCCACATAGGTACCTTCTACATTGTACAATCATACCATTTCATCCCGGATTCCAAATTTGCTGTTCTCTGGTTAAAAGGCAGCGTGTTTTGTTCACCATTAGATTCCAAACTGGAGGCATTTAGGCTCACGAAGGCATCCGAGTCCTCTGTGTCCATCCTGAGGAAGCTACCGGGCCTCCACCTCTTTGGGGTTGCGGGACGGCGAGTAGTCTCGTGGGTCCTGGGTGGCGGAGGTTAGGGGCGTAGTCCGCCTGGGTGAGGCTGGCCTGGTGCTGCCCGCGGGCACAAGAGGAGGTGGGGCGCTGAGTGCGGCCGTGGGGGGCGTTCTGTTGAGCAGGCCGTTGTGTCCCGTGGAAGGGCTGAGTCTGGGGTAGGGCATCCCGCCCAGGTGCTGCATGAAGGGGGGCATGTGGGGTAGGTGGCCCTCCATGGGGGACTGGTGCAGCTGGTGGAGCCGGGCACGGTCCAGCTCCTCCCTCATGTGGATCCGCTCGCGCTCCTCCGCCTGCTGTCGCATCCTCTCATGCTCGCGCCGTACCTCCAACAAGTGCTCGTGGTGGGAGTAGTCGTGGGCCTCGCGCTCGCGGTACGCCCTCTCCTGCTCATACATGCTTGGGAAGCGGTGGCTCTGCTCGGCCCGCAGCTGGAAGTCCATGCGGCGCTGCAGGTCCAGGCTGCGGTACGCCTCCCTCAGGGGGTCCCAGGGGAAGGCCTGGTGCGGGAGGCGCTCTCGGCCGGCCGCCAGAGGACTGACCCCCATAAAGGGAGCCATGCGGGCGCGGTCCAGCACGTTGAGGCTGCCCATCTGGTGCATGGCGCTCATGGAGAGGGGCAGCGAGTGGGCCATGGGGACCCCATGCATGCCGGGGATCTCACTCCCGCGTTGCGACTGCATGTGAAGCTGCTGCTGGAGAGGGGGGTGGTGGTGGTGAGGGTGTCCCACCTGAGACATGGGGACAGGGGGTGCTTGGACCGGTGGGTGGGGGGCAGGCTCAGAGCTCACCACCATCACCTCCTGCTCCTCCTTCCTCTCCTCTTTGATCTTCATGTCATTCTTCACCTTGTGGAGCATGTCCATGGACGGGGGCTCCTTGCGATCGCCGTCCTTCAACGTCGGCGGTGGGCCGCCCATCATCTTCACGCCCTGCTCGCCCATGATGCCCTTGGAGTAGGGCGAGGGGGAGCGGTGAGAGACTTTGATGGAGTCCTCTGACGCTCTTCTCTCCATGGCTTCCTTGCCCGGGGAGCGGCTCTCCTTCACCTTGACGTCGGCCATCATGGAGGCCTCGCGATGGCGCTCCAGCAGCTCCTTCTCAGCCTCGCGGACCCGGTCCACGCTGCTGCTGTGGTGCCGGCCCTGGTCGCTGGAGTTCTGGCTGGAGGAGCGGATCAGGTTGCTGATCTGGTAGCTGACCGGTGCCGAGGCAGGAGATGAGCGGTTGGAGTGCCGGTTGCGGTCCACAGAATCTCTGCAAGTACAACATTTTTTTTTAATACAAAATAAGAATGCTATTACAGTTACACTGAATACAATGAATGTTTGAACAATGCTAATGAGTGTTGAAAAATATCATTTTTTTTAATGTAAAGTATGTTTAGTATGTTTTGTGTTATATTCACACCTCAATTTATTATGTGTTCGCTCCACTAGGTTGAATCAAGTGTTGAATTGTATGCTTTGAACTAACACTTCCCTGAAAAGCATGATACAATGGGCCCAAAGCCTTCAACTGGAACTTAAGTGTGTCGTGTTTCCAATGAAAGCACTCACACCAGTGCTGCATACAGCCGCTCTTTAACTTCCAGCAATGGTGTGAATGCTCTCATTGGAAACATGACACAATTACCACTCACACCAATGCTGCCTACAGCCGCTCTATAACGTCCAGCATTGCTCAAAACGAGACCCAAAATCGAATCTTGTGTGACGTGTGTTGCCTTTCTACTACGCAACGCTGCCCGACACAGCTCTCTGTGGCTCGTCTGGTGTGCGACCCGCTTTACATTCAATCTCTGCCATAACCAAATCGGACTCGGACCAAAGTGGATCGGAGAGCCACGGAGTTCCTCAACACAGCCCTTTCTCGGGATATTGTTATTCCAATAAAACATTGTGTTAAATTGGAAAAAACCATGACATCAGCAAATGTCCGCATTGCAACAGCCCTGTCTGGAAAAAATTACCTCACATCCACGTAATAAATGGCAAATGCAATAATTTCGGTCGCAGTTTTGAGCCCTGAGTAATAAATATAATAACCAGCAGTAATAGACGATTAGTTTCTATTGTGCATGAAATGCCAGACAGTTACAGGGCACCACATGCAGACAATGTTGTAATCAGACTTATTACTATGACGGCGATGCACTGGGAGCCGTCCATTCAGCAGAGGCTTCGAGCGAAATCGAAGACAACTGGGCCATAAAAAAAAAAATCATTTGGTTCACAACAACCCACCTGTCTTTGTCCTTCTCCTCCTTCCCGACAGATGAGTCCCTTTTCTCCCTCTCTCGCTCTCTCTCCCTCTCGCGCTCGTGGCTGTTTGCCGAGCCGCTGCGCTCGCCATCGGGGGCCTTGGGCCACTGCGGCGGCGTGGGGAAGGAGGGCGGCGTGCGGTGCAACCGGTTCCAGGTGTCGTGGTGCGGGCTGCCAAAGCCGCCGAGGCTCCCGGGGCCCTCTTTGGGGCCGAATACGCTGTTGGAGCCTGGAGAGGAGACGAGGGTGGTGGCAAGGAGAGAGGTCAGTGAAATGGATGAGCGCCGCCATGGACACAGAGCAAAGGTAACCGATGTTTCATCGTAGGCATTGATCACTCGTAATGTGCACGATTCATTACAGAACTTCCTGTGTAAAGAAATTTACAAAAACATTAGTTTTAACCACCGATGCTTGAGTCATAATTTCCTCCAGGTATGTTTGTGCATTGCAATTTATCCTCCTGCAACGCAATTGGATTTAATCTGATCACGTTGTTACAACAGCATCAACTGTCTTGTACGTGTGATTCACTCAATAAAACTTGATATAATTAACAGTTCACTGTTCTCTCTCTATACTTGTATATGCTTGCGGGCCAAAAAGGCTTCAAAATTCCCCATCCTTTCATTCACTGCTCCTGATTGTCAGGCCCCCCCTGGCATTGGAATGGATGAAGAGCATGGGACAGACTATATAGTTTTAAATAAAAACCAGGGGGAGACTTTAGCATTCAATGGCTTGTCTATTGCTCATTTCCAAGTTAACAACAAACAGAGCAACTAGTCTGCCAGGGCAGAACTGCAACAGGGGACAGAAAGACACAGAGAGAGAAAGAGAGATAGCGAGAGAGAGAGAGAGAGAGAGCTAGGCTTCGTCGGGGTGTGCTACGAGGAAGTCCGCCGAATAATGAATAGACGAACAAAAAGCAAACAGCGGGCCTGGATGCGTTTTTTGGCAGGAGGGCCGCCGGATTAGAGCCAGGCCGTTGGACGGTGGCTTGGGGATCAGGGGATGCAGAGAGAGTGTGAAGGGGTTTGGTGTTGGTGGTCCTGCCTGGGCTACTGCTGGGCTGATTTGGCAAAGGGACGAGAACTAAGTGTCTTGGTTTTCTTTTCTCCCTGTTCTGTCTCTCCCTGTGGTCTCTTTCTCTCGCTGGGTTGCCCTACTCTCTGCTCCAGCTACCATTATCCA
>JAOPJO010000134.1:6775708-6785822 GCA_027123675.1 Molva macrophthalma | reverse complement strand
CCGCCCCCCCCCCCCCCCCCCCCCCCCCGCCCCCCCCCCCCCCCCCCCCCCCCCCCCCGCGCCAGGCTAGAGGTTGGTGTCTTAACTGCGACATCACCCCTGGGGAAGGGCTGTGCACGCTTTGCAGTCCCTCAGCACGCTAACAGCCAGCTTCAGCCAGCGTGTCCATTCAACAGTAGGCTGCTAATGCTGCCAGACTGGGCCAGCAGAACACTTAATCTCAGGTAAGCCCACAGTGACTGAGTCGATCCAAAGCACCCAGGTCCAAATCTCTCACCCCCTCTGGGTCTAAATAGCATCCGCTATTCCAACGCGTCCACATGCCAAGCTAGCGATGTTCCCCTTCCAACACCACCACCCCACGTCCCAGAATAGGCGTGATGGCGGTGCGGTAAAAGGAGAAGACGGCAGAAGTGTGGATGGTGACAGGTTGAGCCCGGATCAGATGTTGACAGGAAATGCTCATGCTGGCAACGCGCTCGGAGAATGAATTATGATGCCATAAAAAAGTCTTAGAGAACACGGGTTGTCTGTGGCGCATCAGCACTTAACGCATATTTTCCCTGTTATTTGAGAGTTTGTCATTAAAAGGGCGCAATCTCTCATTTCCAATGAAAACACAAAGGGGTCTGATGTCATTACGTTTTAGTTGGGGGGAATAGTGAGCGCCAAATTAAGTTGAAAGCAGAACAGGTTTTGACTTCATGGTAATAGTATAAACCCTATTACCATGTTAACACAATATAGGTTAATTATTTTTATCATTCTTTATTTTTAATGAGAGAATCCCCAGTAGCAGCCAATACCACTGATGTTTTCAAAATGCTGAGGCCCATCTGTATCCATTGTGTAGAGGCACAGGACAGCATCACTCTAAACCCCTCCATCACTGTAAATCCTTTGCCGATTCTAGTGGATAAGTACAACATAGGCTGCCACATCTGCAACAAAATGGAGTCATGTTTTATTCCGTTTTACTTCCACGTACATTGTAATTTCTATCTACCGAGTGCCTTGCAGAATCTATGATTTATTCATTATAAGGGCTCGAGTAGCTGAGACCAACAACGTAAGAATGAGCACCTTCTTCAATAGCGCCCATCATTCAATAGGAACAACAATTCTATGTCATCTATTTAGAGCACTGGCATACTTCAGAACACAAGTAGTGCTATTGTGATGAAGGCCAGGGGATGTCAGACACTTTGAAGGACTCTCAGGAGACCAAGCTTAAAGAAAAGGCCTTCATAACAATTGGGCTCTAGTGACGTGGGGCTGGGTAGGATATGAAGACAAAACGCTCAATAGGATCATATGCAGAAATAAATTCCAAGGAACTATAATGAACTTTCACAAATATGCCTTCTTAAGCTCTCTGCAATTATATTTAAAAATCATTTGCATGTATGGAGCTTGTCAGGCGACTCAAACAAAAGCATTTTAACCTCCTCAAATGTTACACTCATCAAAGCAGCCTTGTGACAAATGTTTCTGGAAGTTTCTGTTGAACATTAAAAAAAAGCAGTCCTGATTGATCTCAGCAGCATAGAACAAAAAAAAAAAAGCCCTCCGCCAGGCACATTAAAGATATATTTTCTGTGGGATTCAAAGGGCTTTGCTGCCAGGGTACAAAGAGACGAGAGATACTAATGCTAACAGAACTAGCTTAGCCTCGGGTGCCCCTCCAGCATCCAGGCTCATCCATCCATCAGCCTTCACGCCCGCAGAGGTGAGTGGCTGTTGGAAGGCTCTGGCGGGCAACCTTGTCCTGAGGCTTAACAATCCAATATTGGTTGTTGCCGAAGATAATTACTCTCCATTGACGATGGAACACCGAGTGCTATATGCGTCCATTTGCATGGCCCAACACTGCAGATCGATGGGGAAGGGAAAAGCAGTTGGAGGCTGATAACAGCGTCTCGTTGAACTTCTGTTCTCATGGAAGGAGGGCGGATGATGTTGTGTTCCCTCCGTGTTCCCTCCATGTTCACCCCTACACTTCAACAACCCTACGGCTTTGCCCCCCTGCCTCCCTCTCCATCCTCTTCCAATGTGCTTAGGTAAAGACTAGCCCCCCCCACTGATCGAATCAGCAAGGGCATTGCTGTCTTTATTCTGCCTCAAAGCGCGCACGCATGTCCCCTTCACTGGGTGTTTTTAATCTCCTTTGCAGTGATGGCAGATGAAAATGGGCAAAGCAAAGATCCTCCCATTTGATACGCGGTTGTTTACGGACCTCCACGACTTCCTTTCTTCCACCTCCCGATCTGCTGAGGAGATTGACCGACGCTGGAGAAAACACCATCACCACCACACTTTGCAGCTCTTGTCTGGAAACATGGAAGCAGAAGGTGTGTTGTGCTCCATGTGGTCTTGTCGTCAATTTGTCTCCACTAGGGTATAATTTACACCAAGAGAAAAAAGAAGAGAGATTGAAATAGGAGACCGGAGATCAGCGGGTAATTTACGGGTTCTAAGCAGGGTGCCCGCAATAACAACATTTGATATGCTCTACTGCGGTGTGGCATTCGGGGAGGACAGTCATAGCAGTTGGTCCCTGAGTTATTGAGGCTAGAGAGAGAGGGCGACCGCATCGTCGCACCAAATTATGCATCTACACTCCGAACGTCCTCAATATTAGGAGCAATCTCGCTGCTAACCCACTGCTCAGAATGTGAAATGGAAAATGAAAAACAAGTCGTGTTATTTTCCCTTATAATAAAATTTCCTTTTCCTTTAACAAGATAAAAGTGAATTGTGTGCCTACTCGGAAAGTGTGAAAGGCATTTGGAGATGAATTTTTCATGCGCATTGATAATTTAATACAGACTGGCAGCAGTTTATTAACATTCTACGTCTTTCTTCGCTCTCTGAGAATAATAACCAGATAATCTATGGCACTTTGGAGCGAGCTGCCATTATAGCCTGATCAGTGCTAGAAGGTTGTCACTGCCACTTGAAGTGGAAGGATATAAATAAGAGCCCTTCCTCGTTGGCGGTTTCTGACATGTGTTTTGGATGAACACCAATGGGTCATAGATTGCTGCAGTAAAGATGCTAACATAAGTGATTGCTCAGGAATACATTGGAAGTGGAATGATAAAAAAAGTAAATCTCTTGACACTCTTGTGCCCCTGTTGGAATGCACTTCATCACAATGAGCTTTTCTAAGGATTTTACATATTTGCAGAACAACATACAACAACTGAATTCATTTTCGCCATTGATCAAAGAATTAAAGAAGTTCATATAGGCCCTGAGATTAAAAAACATGACCAGATTTTGGTCATGAAGTAATTATATTTGACAAAGACTAAGGGCTCGCTAAAATGAGGATGTACTAGCCTGCATAACACACTTTGAAGAAAACTCATCAGTAGGAGAGGCTTGTGAGGGTATCAAACAATATTCCCGACAGACGCTCATCAAAAAAAGACGTTAGAGGGGCTGTAAAGACATAGCTGTTGAGACTTGGCTTTCAGCCGAGGCAGCAAACCATATCATCTAACATGCTAACATTGAAAACCTGTATTTAGTTTTAATTTGACAGACAACTCAATTAATACTCTTCCATGGATAAGTGCTTTAGCTTCCGTTATTTTCGATTGCAACGCCTCAATTAAATAGAAAAAATAGAGTGGCCAGGGCAATACAATGGTGAAGGAACACCAACGGTTTAAAGCATTAGAAGACAAAATCACATAGAATTTGTTGTCGTAGCCAACACAGAGTTGCCGGCAGAGGTTGGAGTGAGATTAAATATAGGGTTACCAGAGCAAAGCCCTAATCCGTTCAGAGACAAATACAGGGTCTCAGAAGCACATTTGTTGTGAGCCTGAGGTTTAACAACTGGCATTATAACTCCATTCCTCATCATTACCACCCTGTATTGGAGAACCGGAGAGATAGGGTCAGGCGGGAAATAGAGAGGCAGGAAAAAATATGGAAGTAACAACAAAAAGCAGGTGGAGAAAGCGATATAAATGATGATGTCCAATGTATCCAATGTATATTCGAAGAACCTCCAATGGTGTCAATTGTTTGTTTCTGCAAATCATGGAAGTTGAATAGACTGACGTCACCAATAGCATGCTTGTGTGCACATGAGTAGCTGTGAGGGTGCATGACACCATATATTCACACGTTTCACACTGGTTGGGCTAAGTCTGGACGGGAGCTAGCAAGGCCAATAGGGCAGCCAATGCACGTATCGGGTATGGAAATCTAGGGCCATTCATGAATCATACAAGGAATGCTCTTCGCTCCAGAGGATTTGTCCGGGTGGAGGAGGCAGATGCTTGAACAGATTTAAGGGGAACTGCAGAGGGAGGGTCGTTTCCCTTCCCTCGGCGTACATTGCACGCTAACTCTGTAGTGTTACAGAAGTGTATAATAAGACCCCTTGAGGGAAAAATAGAGCACCCGGCTAAAAAAGCGTCGAAAAACAACGAAATTTGATTGCATTGACGGCCTTATTACCATATCCTTTCACCAGCAGAGGATGCCAATGGCTTTAATTCAGTAAGACTCGGCTTCCGGGGCTTCGCAATTTCTTTTATGACTCCATGATTCAATCAATTAAAGCTCTAAAACTATGGCTTAATTAACTCCATGCACAGGCTGCCACTTTTCAGAGGAGCCAAACAGCAGAACAAAATGGCCGCCGGCGTCGCTAATGTTCCACTCAGAAGCTAAAATGGTGGTGGGTAGATTAACTATGCCCTATGCACTTTTATTGATTCACAGGATGTGAAACAGGAACGTAGAGCGCCTCACATGTGATGATTGTTGATTCTTCGCATTCAATAAGGTTATATTATAACACTGTGTTGATGAGCTGTTAACCTTGGCCTATTTTCAGACCTACACTTAAGACAGTTTGTAATATATACCCAAGTCAAGGTTGAGCCTTATAGTAAATACATTTAAAAGGTGTAATGGTGTGTAATTCTCTTACTAGTATTCTGAAATAGTGGAGTATCTTTGTTTGTTTATTTTAACATATGTGGAATTAAGAACATATAAGGATGAGGTCAGTAGTAAAATAATACTCCAAGAAGGTCTAGAGAACAGGCCATGCAAAACTTAAAAAATAAATGTGGAGAAAAAAATCCCCCTCTAGCAAAAAACAAATCAAAAGCCAGCAAATACGATGAACTTAGTTAGGAATATCAAATTACTATCATCAAATGAAATTTACAACAGTAAGTTTTTGATTAAATAACAGGAAAAAAGGGGGCCAGCTGTTTACACTGATCTCAGAAAAGCAGCAATGAACTTGAGAGTTGACTCGAAAACCCAGGGCAAGTTACCCACGGGTCGGCTAATTGCATTCAGATGAGCTGGGAATTTTAACGCTCTAAAAAAGAAAAATACCCAATTCAGTGTTTAGCTGCATAACCTTATGTAGACAGGTTAAGGACTCAAGGACCAATTCAGCCAACACAGATAAATCAACAGATTGTTGCCTAACCTTGCCACCGTGAATCTCTCTTTTCATCAGTCAGAGCTCCCTCTGTAGCTCGGGTGTGTTGGGCATTTCTTCAAAGAACACTTAATAAGATGCATTAGGAGGCTCCTGAGATGTAAAGCTGATGACGTATGAAGAGTAGTCGACATTTCTAGGCTCAGTCAGAATGTATTCCAGTTGCTTATGGGTCAGTATCACTATGTTTTTTCTGGCTAGGACTTGAAACATAAAGGTTCCAACCCACTATTTAACTCATGAAGAACATTCAATTAAAGGATGCAAAGATTCGGACAGATGGCCATTAAATTGAGTGATATAATCGTATCTGTGTAGTAGGAATATAATGTACAGTTCAGCTGGGGCCATGCCTAAGGCCACATGATTGTTCAGTCTTTGGTAAGTGTTGGTGTGTGATGGCTTGTGACTGCAGTGGCTGTATATTATGACTTGTAGTGCCGTTATTAAATAACAACCAGATTGACTAGGAGACACCACAATGAAGCTGGGCCATGAACGCACCACAGATGGTTCCTATTTAAGATAAGCATTGTGTGAATCAATATGTTAAATCCCGTGTTCTTATCCAAAGACCCTGCTAATGGCTGCTACCTCACAGGTTAAGGAGGTTAACCTGATTCTCTTAACCTGTGAGGAACCTAAAAAGAAAACGCCTTTCCGGCAGATCTGGGCAAAAGCCCCAATCTGCCTGAACTGTTTCTTGCGGCATTAAATTCATTTTGATGAACACATCTGCTAATCTGCACATCCATTGTGCCACTCGTATGGATCGGGCACTTTAAGCTGTAAGTGCTCAGCCATGATACCAGAAAAAAAGCCTCTTTTCATCGTAGCTTCCTCACGCCTGTCTAAAGTCCCACTATGACTTATAACCCTGTCATACACCAGGGCACTCCCTGGAGAACACCCTTTCTCCCCGAGCTAGTGAGCCGCTCCAGGCCCTAGCAGAGAGAAGAACACGTGCTGAGAAAGACGATGCAAAGGCCACTCAAGCTAACTAAATCAATACATCTCAAGCCTAAGAGCAACAATTAACATTAGCAATAGCAATTATAGAAAATACATAATTTATTGTTTGGATTTTATTATATCAAGGAACCAATGTGACTGCATTCAAATGCCTGGCTTTGGATTGGATCTTGTGTGTGTTTGAATGGGATTATTTCTGTCTGAGAAATTCTGTTCATAACCCTAAAGCCCTTTCATGGCTGTTCCCTGAGTTAACTAGCCTTATGCTTTCCATACTTATCCAGAAAAGAGCAGGGAAATTCCTGGGATTCCTTCAGTGGCTTGGATCACTTAGCTGAACCTTGATAAGGTCTCATGGTTCATCATGGGACTTCTATCAGCCAAGCGTCTTGGCTTGCTTGGATTGTGATCAGTGGCAAAATCACTTTACCAGTGCAGACGGTGTGCTCATTACAGGACACCGACATTCAGGGGTAACTTGTTTACTACCTCAAAAGTCTACAAAATCCTCTACTTCCTCCCCTCTTAACAGTATGCATTTCAGCAATAAAAAAGGCTGTTTATACAGCAATCAAGCAATGAGCTATGTAGCCGGGGGAAAGACTGTAAAAAATGGAGGAGAAGAAGAAAACAAAACATCCACACCAAATCACTGGATCCCCGTTTTAATAGAAAACAGGAATGGCAGCTGAGTGGTGCAGCAATCTAAAGACAAACAAGCATTAACCGGGACGCTTCAAAAGCAACACAGGGTTTTTATTTAACGTCTTAAAGCTTTAATTGGTGCCTCTGTTGTTTTCTTTTAAAGAGGAACTGGGCAGTTGGGGGCGGGGGGGGGGGAACGGGGACTGTAAACCCTGTGTCAAGGCTGGAGAAGGGGGCCTCATAGGCAGACGCAGCCCTCCTCAGGCCTCCACATCTGTGATCTTTACCGGGTGAGCTCAGGAGACCAAGGTCCCCTGGCCCCCGGCTGCCAACACGGCTGGCCTCTCAGCGGCAGCCTGGGAGCCTAATCGGCCTGGAAGGGCCCTGTCAACCACTCAACCCCGGGGTCACATATGGAAGTGACTAGGGCCATTCAGAGTCACCTGGGGATATTCATAAATATCCAGACTGTTTCCCTAAGCTAATAATTTGGGAGAGCCACCTCTTCTTGAGACTCGAGTCTCTGGCAATATTATGGTACCAATTTTGCCTTTTTCCACTCACTGCTCGCTCCACTCGCTCTTTCGCTCTCCCCTGCTCCCTCGGTGTGCTGTGGTCTCCCTGCCAAACAGGAAGTAGAAATCGTTGGTAACAGCAGTGACTAAATTGCTCTCTAAACAGGCCCAGGTTTGGCTTCTCCGGAGGGTTCCTTTGAGAGCTACAGGGGAATACTGAGTTCCAGAGAATGTCGGGCCCCCACCGTGGCTCTGCGGTTGTGTGGAAAGAAGGTTCTAGCATGGCTGTCATTAAGCAGGACTGCTTCTCCTAGTGCCCTGGCGCGCTACATCACACAAACATTGCAGCCATTGAACTTAATGTACACTAATGCAATTTCCCTCTCCCGTGTCTTGCTTTGTTTAGTGTACTCAGGGTGAGTTCCAGTAGACAAGTTATGCAGCCATTAAATCCGATACTCTCCGTGAGCAGAACAAGCGCTCCTTTATGCAAGCTTTTTACGGCTCCATATGTATTTTCGATTCAGATTTACTCGGCGAGGGGGGCTGGGATTGGGGTGGGGTGTGGGGGGGCTGGAGCCCTGGGGGATCTGTAAGCCTTAATGCTCGTTCTCCACCTTTCTCTTTAGATTTACGTTCGACAACAACATGAACAAGAGTAGCTTCTCCCACCGGAGCCCAGCTGTGAATCTGGGATGCTGCTCTCTGGGATGAATCCAAGCAAGAGAAAGGGAAGGCATGAATAAGAGAAAGAGAGAGAGAAAGAAACGGAAAAACAAAAATAGGCCAAGGTGACAGACAACCTCCACGCTGCATAGTGCGTGAGATGGATCTAGAGTTGACACAATAACAGCAGGATTATACCTGAGAACACACAGCTGCCTTTTGTGGCGACGACACAAAAGTACATAATCATTTAGAGGACACAATCTAGAAAGTTCCAGTCAAGTGAGGTTAAGTAGGATGGATGGAGCAAGGCGTCAGCTGCAGACTACACCCGGGACTCACGGAGGTCCATGGTGAACAGGGGAGCTCCAACATGGGGCTTTGCTGTACAACATGATCCAGGCTTTTACCAAGTCCAACACCTCCATCCACCCCCTGCTCCCCACCGCATGGTCTCCTCGGACGTGTTGAAGGATGAGAGAGCACCGGGCGCTGAACAAAAGGCCTCTCTCCTGACTGGCCCATTAGCTGAATGCTCAGTGCGTTGGACCATGTCCCCTTTATTCTCCGAAGGCAACGTTATTAATGAACCAATCGAGTGAGTGCGGGCTGGGGGCTGGTCACCGCTGACTGCGAGAGAAGCACCTTGGGCGGCCGGCGTGGTGAGTGAGCGCAGGCGGGTGGTGTTGGGGGGGGGGGGGGGACGGACAGTGGGCCAATCCCGGCAGGAGCCCTGGCAGAGTAATGCACTCCCTGGCGAGCCCCAGGCGCAGGCACGTTTTGACAAATGGACTCCTTTAGCAGGGGCCAGCGTCTGGGGAGCTGGGGCTGTGGTGTTGGCTCACGGCTGGTTTACCTGCCCACCGCCACGCTCACTCTCTCATCTCCAGCACTACCCCCCCTCCCCCCGCCCCCCCGAGCACAGACAGCCACTGACTGATAATAGGGCCATGTTCACCTGAATGGATGGGCCCAGGCTGTCCAAAGACACACACAACCACCATCATACACACGCACATGCACACCTACAAGCACACAAACATGCACGCACACACAAACACACACACAGACACAAACATATACATAAAGACACAAACAGACACACATACACACACATATACATATATTCACACGCACGCACACACACACACACACACACACACACACACACACAGGGAATGACACTGGCTGCACTTATTGGCAATGCTTGTCAATGTTGTTGGTAGCGAGGAGTCTAATGTCTTTGATGGATACACTCAAAAAGTGTGGTATCAAAGTAACTGATTAATATTGTATGCTGATACAGCGTGCATTTTCAAAATCCAAATAAATATTAATGAAATTCTCATGGGTAGCTTGTAAAGTAAATTGCAAGAAGCAAATGGGGAGAGAATTTACTCCCGTCTTAGTCAGCACTCAGCAGGCAATTTGTCCAGCACGAAAAAATAAACTCTCTTCTGTGTATACATATAGAGATAGATCTGTATGGTGTGTGTGCCTGTGTGCGATGGTAGGGAAACATATACATATATATACATATATACATATATAGCTATCAAATGTATGTGTTGGTTGGGGGAGCGAGTATGTGTGTATTTATAACCAAATATATACAATATATGTGTTGGTTTGGGGTAGCGAGAATGTGTGTAATATACCTAAATATATCAAATATATGTGTTGGTTGGGGTAGCGAGTATGTGTGTTTATATATATTACTAAATATATACAATGTATGTGTTGGTTGGGGGAGCGATAATGTGTGTTTATATAAATAAATATATCAAATATATGTGTTGGTTGGGGGGAAGCGTTTCTGGGCTCAGCAGCA
>JAOPJO010000134.1:6727942-6741276 GCA_027123675.1 Molva macrophthalma | reverse complement strand
CCCCAACCCCCCCCCCCCCCCCCCCCCCCCCCCCCCCCCCCCCCCCCCCCCCCCACCCCCCCCCCCCCCCCCCGCCGGGGGGGGGGGGGGGGGGGGGGGGGGGGGGGGGGGGGGGGGGGTGTTAAAATGTTTCGGCTGGCTAATTACTCTCAGGATGAAAAGCCTCGCCGCGTATACGCTCGTCTCGATGTGGGGAGCTTTTTTCCTCACCGCTTCTCGCGCCTCTCGAATTCCGATTGTTTTTGTTCGCTTCTGTGTTGTATTTTTTTGTTTTTTTTCCCTTCCTCTGCGTTCGACTGACTGGCAGGCAGGCGAGCACGTTTGGCAGGCAGGCGGCGTTTGAAGGTGCAGTCGGCGGCGGCGCGGGGCTGCCGTGCTTTGTAGTGATATTTCCAGCAGCACCGTCGTCTCATTACTTCTTGACGTGGGGAGATGTGCGCAGGGGGCGGCTTGTCATTTTGCACTGTCAAAAGTTTTTTATTTAATTTTTTTTTTTTCCCGGCGAGGGAGTGGGGAGACAGGAATGGAACTTCAATGACCCGCGTGCCTCTGGCGCACAGAGACGAGGAATATATTAAAACCCAAATAACGCGGATAAAGTCCAACGAAGCGAGGTGCTTAAAACCGCTTGTAAAACCGTAATGTCCGGTCCCTTAGGCTGCTGGAATCTCTGTAATCACGTCTGCTCTTGGACGGGGACGGCCCGAGCTGTGGCTGTGTGCCGATGGATGCTAATTCACTTAAAGTACGTACACTGGGAACCTCGGACAGCAGATAAAGCAGCTAAGACAAGGAGGGCTTTGTGTTTCCAGAGGAACAGCTCCTGAGGGCAGAGAGAGTGTGCTACACCTTTAAAAGCTCCTGGATGTTTTCACATGGGACAATAAGTGCAAGTTTCTTAAAAATGTGTGTGTGTGTGTGTGTGTGTGTGTGTTTGTTTGTGGGTGTGTGTGTGTGTGTGTGTGTGTGTGTGTGTGTGCCCAAGCACGTGCGTGTGTGTGTGTGTGTGTGTGTGTGTCGGAGGTAGCGGTGCCCCTCTAAGTTGATTTCACATGGTGTTCCCTCATAGCGGAACAAAAAAGCCTTTGCCCTGTTTAAGAGGCTGCCAAGAATTGATTGAAGCGCCTGGTTACCATGCGAACCCCAGCCTGTTGCTGGGGCGACTGTCCCAAAGTGCTTCCTGGGTAATTTTCGAGGTCACTGGTTTGTGCACGCCTGTGTGGCACAGAGGGGTCCACCCTCATTCAGGCCCCAGCAGGGGTCCTTTCATTAGGCCCGCTGAATGGCCTCATTCATCCCCTTCACCTCGCTTGGTCACGCTGCGTCTCCGCAGAGGGTCCAGGACAAACTTTTTCTTCCTTTTTACACCCCTCGATCCGCCACACTCCGCCCATCTTAGTCATGCTTCGCTTTGTGTTCTGGAACATGTGGTGTCCTAGCTCTTGCTCCGTGAACTGCTGGGGAGGGGGGAGGGGGGGTTTGACAGTCCAACACCTTTTTGAGACAAACTATTAATTGAGACTTGCTTCAGGGACAATCTATGATTGACTTAGTTTGTCTTGAAGGAATGAAATGTACAAGGACATATCACCATTCCAGTGCATACCTTGCTGCAGCCCCCGTCTTATGAGCAGTGCATCTTCTAAGGTTTGATAAATGAGAGGCACTGCATGCTTTTAAAGCAATGCATCACATCACATACATTTACATGCTTATTTCAGCCTGCAGTTCTGCAACATGGCTTGGCCAGAATAAAAAATTGCATCCACCCGTGCGTCACTGGCATTTGACAGTGTCTCTGCGCTATCTCGGAGGGCACCGCTAAATGTGTTCCCCAAAGAGCCGTTCCAGCAGAGTTCAGGGCCATTTCAGCCTTTCAGTCCCCGCTCTGCCGTTCCGCTGAACAGCTCTCGTAATGCCGGTGCTTAGCCAAGCTTGGAGGACCTCCCTCCACTCTCTTTCTGTCTCGTTCTGGCCTTCGATTCGAGTCCCAGGTCTGGCCTTAGTGAGAAGCGACTAATTGTCTTAAATTGTTAGTGCCCCCGGAATGAGATCCACTTCAATAGGTGACAGGCTCAGCAATCACTCTGCTCCCTTCCCTTCCCTCGCCTTCCCTTTCCCTGGTAGGGAAAGATTGACCCCCTCTGCTTCTCAGGCTACTGGGCTGTAAAATTGAGTGGGCGCTAGGCAGGCTACTGAATGAATGCTGGCATCTTGGACACACTAACCTTGAGGAGGGACCACTGCTGCCAGCCCCGGCCCAAAAGAGATGGAGATGAAATGTCATCCATGTTGGACCGATGAGACATAGAGGGGGAAAAGACCAAAATGGTGGCACTGGATGATTTGGAGCTGGAGGTGGTGAAGTGGTTGCTATGCAATATAAGGATAGAATGAAAACGGTTCTTGTGTTTGGAGAACTATAGAACTCTGTTTGAAAAAGTGAGCAAGATGGCAGCTCAGGAATAAGGGTCTTATTCAAAAGAAGGTTTCAGACAGAGTACAATAAGGAGTTTTACCACTAGCAGTATGAGGATAATTCCATCTTACTTTTACTCCTTCTTCATTTCTGCATGCTATTTGCATGAGTTTTACTCCCCAGCAGAAGCCATGTGCATGTTTAGTTATGGCTTCCAATGGATTATATGCAATTATACAAAAAAGGAAAATGGATGAAGGATGATTTACTTCCACAGGTTCCTCGAGGAGAATACCAATTTTTTTGCGCTGCAACAAACCCAACCCTGAAAGAAAATAAACATGGAACACGATCCATCTTTGATTGTGATTAAAGAAATAAAATAAAATAAATAACTATATACAACCGCCAAGGATTAACATTAGTACAAATGGAGTGTGTCCCTTGCAGATGGTTTTAGTCCTCCTAGAGGCCCCCACGCTGGAGATTAAGCAGGTCTACGCTCACTCAGACTGGGGGAACGGAGGGCTGTGCTTCCCCCCCCAGGGTGCCGCGCTATCATTTGCAAGAAAATTACTTCAGTAATGAAGAATCCCGGCCCCATAAATCCTTACGGCCTCACCTTCCTGCGCCGCCTCAACTCTCGCCGAAACAGCTAGTAAAAATTCTCCTTTAAAAAATTCATAGCGCAATTTCGCTCAAATCCCTCCCAGCAAGCACAATTATGGAACTTTCATCTCAATTGATTTATGTCCCGGGCAGAGAGGGGTTAGAGGGTGTCGCAGGGGAAAGAAAACAAGCGGTAAATCATTGTTTTTTAGAAGGGGGAGGGTGCCAGACCCCCTACCCCTCCCTCCCTCCCTCCCTCTCTCTCGCTCTCTCTCTCTCTCTCTCTCTTTCTCTCTCTCTCTCTCTGGCTGCTTTCAGCCGGAGCTGTGCAGTGGGTGGGAGGTGGTGGTGGGAGAAATCGCGGAGAAGAGGGTGGGTAGGAGCGGCATAAGGGAGACGGAGAAAGGAGGGGGGAGAGATGAAACAGAGGGAGAGGAGGAGGCGTGAGGGGCTTGGGGGAGGGGGAGGGTGGGGGTGGGGGGGTGGAGTGGTATTCCACTTGATTAATAACACTAATCAAATTATACAGTGTTCCACTGTGCCCTGAAATCTGGGGGCCATAATGTCCTCTAATGGCGAGGTCCACGGAGCTAAACTTCAGGGGGAAAACACAGCGCTGACTGCTGCACGCCTTAATGAAAGCAGTAAAACATCCATTTCCAGAAGCCATGAAATGAAAGTCGAGATCGTGGATGGGCTGCCTATTGCTCCCCCACAGCATCAAAATGGAGGGCCGTTAATACAAAATAAAAAAAAGAGCCAGAGCAGAGCAAGAGAGACAGAGAGATGGGGACAGAAAAAAAATGAAAGGATGATAAATACAGAGGGGGAGAAAGAGAGAGAGAGAGAGAGAGAGAGAGAGAGAGAGAGAGAGAGCTATGAAGCTATGAAGAGACCAAGGTGGCAGAGGGAGAGGGGAAGCTGAAGAGAGATTAAGAAAAACCGAGAAGAGAAGCACAGTGAAGAGACACATAGGGCAAGCATAGCCCTCACAACAGCAAGTGGATGTTCAAGAAAGGACACGATGAAAAAGAAACAGTAAGACGGATTGGAATGAGTCTCCCTGTTGCAGGGGGGTGAATTTTATTTTGGCATACAGACAGCCTATCTCTGCTGATTATGGATGAGCCCCGGCTGCCTAGCTCTGTCTGTTATGCTTAGTGCTGATGACAGCAGCCACTATTCATCACTATTTAGCTGCTGAAGCACCACACCGCCACATCCTCTCCCTCACTTATCACACTATCTCCCTATTAGTGTATCCCATCCATCCATCCAAACATCCAACATTCCATCCATCCGGTCATCCTTCATAGGTTACCCAACTCACTATCCATCCAAATGTATTCAACCACCCATCGGAACATACAACCATCCACCCATCCCCTCCTCCACCTTTTTTGATGAACATGTATGCCGTACAACAAGTTTAGACTACAGTTTACGATTGCTCAGTACGGACTTTATTTTAGATTACATTTCCACCAGGAGAATAAGTCCTATTGTGAGAATCCCACCTCATCAGAATTGATGTGCCAAATCATGTATGGAAAATATATGATAAGGAGTTAGTCCGGCTAAACAGGAGAAGTCCTCCTGGTACGGCTTAGCATTAGCACTGCCAGGGGTTGGATTCACACTGGGGTAACCCATGGGTTGTATTGTAACTCGCTTTGGATAAAAGCGTCCAGCAAATGGCATGTATTTGTATATTAAGACCCAGCCACAGATACACTGGACACAGAACAGTCCATACAGGATACCGAACAGCTGTCCCGTAATTCGTCCAGTCCCTCCACAGTTTTACTAAAGCTTTATGGTTTTGATTACGTCAGCCAAATTACACATGCTGGAAATAATCAAATAAGCCATTGCATATTGTGCACTGTAAATGTTTTCTTTGCACCCCTTTGAGAGATTTTTCATCTGGAGACCCAAAACAAACAACCCCCGCCCCCTGGCCCTAAAAAAAACCGACCAAAAAATGCACAAGAGCTGAGAAAACACAGATTGCTATTGTTATCATCGCAATCAGGCCCGTGGTTACTGAGCAGCGGCCTCAATCAGGCTGAAATACCATTTCATTTAGTGAAGCTTCCTGTTTTGACTGGCTCAGGGTTCAGAAGCCTTGGCTGACGCGCCAAAAACTCAATCAGGCGCAATTACATAGCCATCAGATAGAAATGTAATTGATTTGAAAGTTGACATGAGATATAACTACATTACAGTTGAAGCACGGTGAAAAAAAAGGATTCCTCAGGGACAGGGCCAACCGGGAGCTCATTAACGGCATGCTTTGAATTATTGAGTTCCCCGGCAGTGACATTGACGAACAGAGACAGCCAATTGGCTTTAACAACTGAGTTTATCTCAACTTACGGGCAACCCAAGACACTCAAAGAGGAGCATGCACTTGTGCATGAATATTGCAGGGATAGGAGTTGTAATGGTCCATAATTGAAAGGGTTCAGGGGAGGGTAGGGTCAAAGGTTGCGCGTCGCCTTCAGCTCAGGAAACATCATTATGGCACGTCTTGCGTGGGTATCGTTTCTATGGGAACAGCACCACCTTACATTCCGGGTAAGCAGTAGCATTGCACGTTCAGTTCTCCTCGGAGTTGTGTGTGGGCTCTGGGATGGAAAGCTCCCGCAGACACAAAGAGCTTAAAAGAGACAGCATCAGGCCTCTTGGGCATGTTGGCGGTGGGGGGGGGGGGCTTGTCTGCCTGACCCTGACCACAGGCCTACGGGGTCTCCCTGGGGTGTCCGCAGGGGCCCCCGCAGAGCAGATAAAGATATGAGGCTCTTCAGTGGAGCCCTTGCCTTTCCCTAGGAAACTATTGCCTAGTTGCCTCTGAGACTGGTCCAGTCCCTGAGGCCCCTGTGGTCTCTCTCTCTCTCTCCCTCTCCCACTCTCTCTCTTTCTCTATATCCTGATCTCATCATACAGCACTCCCATGAGTTTGCTCACAAAAATGAGAACTCAATTAATTCAGGGGAAATGAGGGCAAAGGAGGAGGAGTCCTGGGAGCCTAGTGAGATGGAAATACAACGAGAGAGAGAACAAGCTGGGAGGAGGGTGGAAGGGGACAAAGAAAGAAAGAAAGATAGTTATAAAGGAAATAAGACGAAACAGAAAGAAAGAAATAAGAAATTAACAAACGAACGAACAAAAGCAAGCCAAACACATGTCCAAGTCACCGCGTGGCCTGGAATCAGCCAAGCGCATCAGCGCAGAAGGACGGAGGTGTGCATTAAGTCTTTAACCCGAGTCAATCCCGTCTGCAGTTTAAACACAGCTGGGGAAGGCCCCTCATTATGGGATGGGACGCTATGTAAACAGGACCGTTACAATGGCCCAGACAAACAGGAGGAGCACTGTGGCGGCGAGGGTGATCACAACAAAGACCGGGCGTGGTTACAGCCCGGAGGAAACTCAATACCGCTC
Source organism: Molva macrophthalma (assembly GCA_027123675.1). Lineage (NCBI taxonomy): Eukaryota > Metazoa > Chordata > Actinopteri > Gadiformes > Lotidae > Molva > Molva macrophthalma. Next base: position 6,734,801 of record JAOPJO010000134.1, on the reverse strand, counting down.
TATTCTCCAATACATAGGCGCTGAAAGCATCCCGCAGCTGACCTTTAATTGGCCTCCAGTGACCACAGACTGGCTTTTAACCCATTATCACAAGCGTGTGAAAGGGTTGCACAGATAAGAGACCTGCTCTGAATGGGAAATTGAGGTATTAAGTGGTTGGACTAGTCAGGTGTACAGTAACCTACATAGTGTAGTACATAGAGGTTATTTATGTGCAGGAATGTGTGTGTGTGTGTGTGTGTATGTGTGTGTAACAAATACACACAACATAGAAAAATCGAATGATATAATGAACAAGAGGTTAATATTACAGAGGTGTAGTGCCGTCGGGAAGGCAGCAGTGGTAAATCATGTCCATAAAAAGGCTAACCTGCTTTGGATACCACCATCATTTTCCCAGAGGTTCGCCAGAAGACCCAACAGCAAACCAGCGGTTACCGGAAAGGTAAAGTTTGCGTGCACACTGATGTCTCCAGTGTCACTCTGGCATAAGAGGCCAGCTAGCTTCATGCACCCACATTCAACCATAATGTAGCCATAATACATGTCTAAAAACAGCTACACAATCGATAATCGTTGATGATATTTAGCCATTAAGGGGATTGTTGTGTTACAATATCAGCGCTGCACATATTTAAAATGTTTCTATCAGGAGAAAGTCCTTAAAACCAAGGGAGTGAAACAAGCACTCCGGACCGTATGTTTTATGATGAATACCTTGCAAGTTTTGGGCAGGGAGAGATTATGGTGAATGTATTTTCAAAATAACAGCCCTGCTACTACATGAATCATTGACTAGTCTGTAAACAGAAGCGTTCTAGTTAATGTCTGGAAGAGGGTTATATAATTGTGGTTGCAGAAACTGAAGAAAAGAGAAGTTAATAAAAGGAAGGCCTTATGCGGCGGTTTTTAAATACCCTTGTGCTGCTCTCAGCCTTGTCGCTGAACTGAAACACTGTCGACAAAAACCACAAGACTGTTGAGTGAAGAGCATCAAGTCAGTCATAAGACACCCCTTCATCAATGGCTGATATTGTTCCTCGCATTAGCCCAAATTAAAATTAGATCAGTCTAATAAAAAATAAAAGCCATTTGATGATTACCCCCTAATCGCCATTTACTCCCCTCTAAAATCCCTCAAGACCATAAATTCTTCTTTATTCCTAAGTAGTCAACAAAGGACCTATTTAGCGCACTTTGCCAGCTTCTGGCCCAGCTATAACATTTATGATACTTCTTTGTCGGATGTGTTTCGAATGGCAAAAGTGTGGTGGCTGTAGACATGCTTGTAAATGTGGTGGGCTATGTTCAAATGTGAGAAGAGCATGAAAACAAATCAAGCAAAGGGTTTAGTGGTTGAGTTGAAGGCACGTCTTTGTGTGTGCTCGCTGAATCAGCTGATGTTGATGCTGTATAAAGAGTAAGGGTATTAAACCAATAACCTACAAAGGGATAGGTTATCCCGTAAACGAAATAGGACGTGGCATTATAATGAACAGAGGTAAGTGGTTCTAGGCTGACTACAAGACTAGCCATTTAAAACAAACAAATATCCACCAACCAGCATCTTCTTCCACAGGGCCGGAGCATATCCTTTAAGTACCTGTTTGTTTCTTCTAAAACCACCAATGTTTACGATGTTCATAAAAACTGTCTTTAGGTCTGGTATAGTGCTTCAAATGGAGCCATTACTGAGGAGAGGAGAACCAACCCTTCTTAGAGGCCAGATGATTTATTGTAAATCATGGTTATTTTTGAACTGCAACAGAAAAGAAGAACAAAATTAACCAATGAGGCAAGAATAGTAGCGCGGCTCGAGGTTAGATGGTGTGAAACTGACGCGGACACAAATAATCTCCTCAATTCTTTGAAAAAGCACACAAATTATATTAATTGCTAAAAGAGCAGATGACATAGAGATTAACCACAGCTAAACAAAGACTGAATCTAAATGCAGGAACCGCCAAGAGACCATAACTGATTGATGCCAGTCTAAAAACATGTCACAAACCAAACTGAGGCTAAAGAACGGGTCATAATGTTGATTATGCTTTTAAAAAAGCAACAATCTTCACGTCTATCACTTCATTCTATGGTTTTATTGTAATCAATCCTAATCCCTAGACACCTGGGCCATACCTCCTCTGACCGGAACATGAAACCAGAACAAGAAACACTATGCAGCCATTTGGTTTTGTTTGTCACCCCTGGGCCTCCTTAGCTCTGGGAAACCTTACCCAGCCATTCCCTGCTCCATATCCCCTGGTGGTAGCGGTGCAGTAGCTAGCAGATAAAACACCAGGTGAATAACATTGCTGTTCTTTGGACCACCGTAGAAGTCTACCCAAACATTTGCCGGGGGTCACGTTGCTAATTTGATGAACCTTCCAGACGTTTTGCACTTGCCCTCCCGGGCAGCATCCCCCCTCCCCACGTATCGCCTTACATCCCCGCTAGTTACCTCTGGCAAACAAGGGCTTCAGTGGCTCCAGTAGATTCAATTGAGCAGAATTGAGCACAGTTCACCGGCTTTTGGCTGGCGCTCTGGGAGTAGATGACAGCAGTGTGTGTGTGGAGCAAGAGAGTATCGGTTGACCCAGACTAATTATTCATAAGGCCTTGTTGTGATGGCTGCTGCACTGCTCAGGTCAAGCAGGAGTGACTAGTGGGGAAACAAACACATTTCCTACTAAAAACCGGCTTGACACTGCTGGCTATCCACAGGAAGCATGAGAAAAACTGTTACTGCCACCAGTCCTGCTGGGATGAGGCAGAGTTGTGATTGTTTGTGTAAGTATGCAAGCGTGTGCGGCTGTGCCTGAGTGTGTGCATGTGTAGCTTAGCATAGGTTTGTGGGTGAGTGCCTTGAGGGTGGTGTTGTCCTGACTGCAATGCGTTTCCAATTGAGAATTGTAAAGAAATGCAACCAAGAGAATGATTTATGTTCACAAAGTGACTTAAATAATGATATCCTTCATTTTCTGATCAGGCATGCATCACCTTGAAATAATAACAATATTGTGGATTTGACAGCAGGCGCTCTCGATACATACTTTGCTCTTGAAAATGCATGGTATCTCTTTCAACAGGTGCATGCTAAAAGCATCCTAATCAATGCATGACTTTACCAGCTCTGCGTTAAAAGGCATTGAAACTACCTGCGGTTCTGCAGTGCATTGTGGGTAACATCATTCAGACCTGCGTTAATAAAAAAAAAGCTGATACTCAAGGCCAACTGCATGGAAATGCATGGGAGTATTTTTTTACCTTTGAGCTGAAGTGAACCGCTTTCCTCACCTCTATTTATAATCAAAGCAAAGCACAAATATGTACTTACAAGGGCACACACAAAAGGCCCACTTGTGAATAAGCACAATGGTCTGGCAATTAGCGGCTCGAGAAGAGAGTTGCTGGATCAGTTTCAGTTTTTGAATGTTAATTACAGTGTTTTACAACGTTGAGGAGATAACGAGTTAGCGCCCGGGCGACAGCAATGACACGTCCTTTAACGAGTGCCGTGGAAATGTATGAAACTTGAGATCGGGTACAATGAGCTGTTACTGGCTTGTCACATGCTCTCCTGCTCACCCTCCCTTTGTCCTAATGAAGCCAGACACTTGTTTTCTTTGTCTCCCCTGCATGTTCGGTGCACCTTTTGTTGGGAGTGATTATCGTCCGTATTTGACAAGCGAAAATAGCCGATTGTCATTTACAATCTCCAATGTCCTAACAGAAATCGCATTGTGTCCTGGTCCTCCTCTGCCGCCGTGTGATCTGATCCCTGGCCCTGGTATTTAATGACACCCATAGGGCTGAACGAAATGAAGAATAGAATAAATAGAACATGTGACCACAAAAAGCCTATCGGAGATCAGAGAAAGAGTCGTATTACAGATAATTTTGTGAGTGGGCCCGGCGGGGGAGGTAGGGTTGGTGGTGAGACTAATGTATTTCCAGTCATTCCTGTCTATCTAAGTGCAGAGGGATCAAGTGTAGAGGGATCACAGGCTTGGTGCATCCAAGGGGTTAATGTGGCTGAGTTTTGAGCTCTGATCCAGAAAGAAAGTGAACTGTATCACTGATGTCCCTAGGCTCTAATGCCACTAAGGATCCATTCCTTCTAATTTAGGCAAATCCTGGGATATTCTTCACAAGGTTTAGTGCTGACCTGGGGAAAGAGTCAGTTCTGAACCGTATGGATGTCTCTAGTCTCAAAGTCCCCAGGTTATTATCGTTCACCTCAATGGCTTTTGTAAAAAAAATACAGTTACAGATTGCAAGCAAAGAAAGTAGGAGACTCTTGGCATGAACCTGTACTTAAATAGCCATCTCTCTTCTCAAAGGCTCTGGGGATCTCTCATTTGATATACTCATAAATATACCATACATTTCTGAAGAAACTAGCCTATATCAACATAGAATGTAATAGTTAATGCTCACAACATCTGAGAGAATTCACTGATTTGCAAGTCCTGATTCCAACAAGCAACCCTTTGTCCAGAAACCACAGCTAATGCTGGGAAATGTGCCAGTAATTTACATGGGCTGGTGCTTAGATTAGAAGAGGGCAGCCTACAGAACGGAGCATGAGAAGATCCTTTGAAAACCAACAAACACGTAAGGCCTAGGATGGTGTTAAGATATCAATAAAAACAGGTGTTAACCAGCTTAGCTAAGATGTTAAGGGCTGGGATAATCTTAGCCTGGATCCAGCGAGAGATTTGTCTCTTGAATACTGATGCCTGTGATACACCATTAAAGCCCACAGACTTAATTAGGGGGTTGGGGTTGGGTTGACACTGGTTTGTGTATACCGTCAATTCTTAAGCTGCTAAAACTGGCACTTGGGGATGGAACAAGCTACAATAGTAGGGAGAATACATGTTTGGGAAAGGGACATTGACCATAGTCCCCTCGGGACTAAGGTGGGGTTTTGAGATAGAATTAACTTAAATGAAGCCTGTGTCTTTACCATTAGCTCTGCCATAAACAGCCTCAAGGAGAACAATCAATGGTTATAAAAAAGACATACAGTAATCAGTTACTGTCAGACATTTTGTGTAGATTTATTCAGATCTTAAAGTGACTACTTCTTCGAAACAGAAAAGCATAAATCATGTATCACCATGAGTGTTAGCGGCTAAACCAGCTAGCACGCTAACCATATTGTCAAGAAGCCTTTAAGCATCCTATGTTTAAATCTCTTATGTGGTCCTTTTATGTCTTCACCCTGTCTAAAAGTCTAAAATGGCACAAAAAATATGGAAAAAGGTACCGGCAATTCAGAATACATTCTAAAAGTCCATGTGTATCTTTATGTGGCTATGTCTTAATGTTTCTTATTTGGTTATCACATTATCCAAGTCAGATAATAATATAATGTAATAATAATATTATTTATATACATTCATGTGTTTCCTCTGACCATAAGACCTTTTAAATAATAGAGTTCTCATCCAAGAGACCGATAGTGTCGAGGTGACCAAATCAGTATTCCAGAATATTTCTTTATACAGTAATTTGAGAAACTAAGAGGCAGAAAAATACATCAAAGTGCCGTGAATGCGCTAGTTCTCTGCCAAACTTATCAGAACAGACACAGATAGCACCTAAAGGGAATGTGTAATCTCACCTAAACACCAGAGAAGCGTAACTTCACGCAGGCAAATCCACCTCACGAGCAATAAACAACAAACACTCTCAGTTTGCGATGACAACTCCACCGCAAGTACAGAAACACACAACATTTGCATGATGTTAAAAATGTAACAAAAAACTCCTTTGCTTTGTTATGTACATTGACTCTGACCTGACTACTGTGAACTTACCTAAGCACCATAATTCCAGTCAAACAGAAACACATGCAAGCAGACATATACTTCATAACCAAATCTGCATTTAATTAACAAGGCGTGACCCACAGTTCCAGTGTGAATAACTCCTAGCTTGTTCCAGCTCATTTCCCCCCAGCAGAGGTACTTTTTGTGAAAAAATACCTAATAACCTCCTAGACAACAGCAATAGGACTCTACTTAACACTCTACCTAAAGAAAAGGTGTTGGATGAGAATTGACTACACATTACTAACTGTTCAATATAATAGTGGATCACACAAGTATTGTGAGACTATATATATGCACATTTATGTATTTGCATATATAAATTATGATTCAGTGAGAATGAATACATTATATTTATGATTATGATTGTAGAATTGGTTATGCAATAACAGTCAGTGGGGGGGGGAGCTAAAAAGGTACTGATTAATGCAGTGGAAAATGTTGTCTTCAATGTCTGGCATCAATGCTTAAGCTTTACAAAAGACAAGCACTCTTACATTCGTTTAAGTCATTCAGCCATAGAATATGACCGTCTCTCTGTTGGTCACTCACATATGGCAATCAACCAAAGAAACATTGAAGACACAATTCATCCATTCAGCACAACCCTAAAGCAAAAGGCTGTACAATCTGAGATGGTTCGGGTAATAGGAGTCCCAGCTAATGCATAACCAGACACAATCAGTGAGCCCAGTTCCCATGATAGTGATTTGCTTTTCTTTAGTGACAAAAGGGTACATAGACATATATTCACTAGTCTGGATGCTGCACCTACCACACTTTGTCACTTAAAAAAGCCAGGTGCAACACACCATGGGAGACCGGGCACCTTTAAGATCCAAAGGCCTGTCTTTTGTTTTGAATGTCAACAAAGCAGTTAGCAGAGGCGATGAGAAAGAGAGCGGGAATGAGGGAGAATGCAAATGGTCGGGAGGGAGGGAATGAAGGGGGGGGGGGGGGGGGTGCGGGTACCCCACGTTGTTAACGCGTGAATTATTCAGAGAAACAAGAAGGCCCGG
>JAOPJO010000134.1:6439100-6451659 GCA_027123675.1 Molva macrophthalma | reverse complement strand
GTGTGTGTGTGTGTGTGTGTGTGTGTGTGTGTGTGTGTGTGTGTGTGTGTGTGTGTGTGTGAGAGAGAGAGAGACAGAGCGTGTGAGACCTGAGCTCTTGATATCTGTTCATGCTCAGCAGACACATGCACTAACTCATCAGCGTATAATGTTGCAGGTCCACTTATTATGTCAAGGCAGTGTCTCCCATTCATCAAAGTCAGTCTTTCAGAGCGGAATATGGTAAGAGGTAAAAGTAGTAGACTTTAGCAATTAGTATAATGTGTCTTGGAGTCGGGCCAGAAACAGACAATATGCCACTAAATTAAGTTAAAAAAAAAGCCTTGATTGGATTAGCTAGGCTGTATTGTCTCGATGCACATATCTATATGAGCGTAGACAGCTTGTTTTTATCTTAGTGGCTCGTTTTTTATGATGGAAGTATAATATATAATAGGATGGAGAGAAGGGAGGTTAGCTAGTCTAGTGATTAGGGTGTTTCTCTGGTTCTGGGCAAGATGCCTATCCCATATCTGGAATGGTATACTGCTTGCAAATCGCTTTGAAGGAAAGCATCTGCTAAATGACTAAACAGTAAATAGTAGAACTGCAGAGAAGGTTCTCCAGAGTTACTGTTGAAGAAGTAGCATTGACAGAGATGCAGGGGAGGCGCTTTGTTCTCTTGCCCCTTACTATCCAAACCGTGGTGTATTACTGTCTCCATGGAGACAGGAGCAGCCTGGCTGATGTCAGCTGATGAGGCCCGTCTCTGTGTTCCACAGTCCTGGGCGTTGTGAGCGAGCGAGTGGGTTGGGGGTGGCGTTGGACTAGATTCCAGCCTACACTTGGCCCTCCTTCATTTGGCGTGGGCCGACGGGCCCCCAGCCTCCCTCTGGCTGGCAGAGGCAAACCGAGGCATAAATAAATAGACCGAAAGAAGAACAAGCAGGAGTCCACACTGACTGATCCCCCCCTATACCCCAATACACAGCAGTCTTATAAAGGCTGCCATTTACAGCCAATGAACAAGAGAGTAAATGTCGACCCACCCCACCCCTTGTTGGCCTTTACTCAACAGTATAGTGATGTTGTCGCTTACCTTTTGCCACAGGTAAAGTGACATTAACGTGCAGATGTGGGAGCTGTTTTCATTGGCTTCCGATGAGTCCCGGGGTTGGTTAACATGCATGACTGACTGTGTGACCTTTCTCACGCTGGCCAGGCCTGTCCCTCCTCATCTCCACCATGGATCTTTGAGACCAACAATTCCAGAGCCAGACTGGCTGCAAGCATAATGAGTCAGATGCAATGAAAGGCTGTTTAGCCTTGTTTTCATGACACCTATCCTTAGATGCTGGTGACAGCTAATGCCGGTGGTGAGGTTTATTCACATTATTAATACCATCCGACAGCCCTGAAGATGTGTTAGCATTTGGTCTTCAAGACAGAAGACTTAGGCTTCAATGTTGGAAGCGTTGGGCATATTTCATTTGATTGAATATGCTAGGTGTACAATTAACTCAGTACAATTACTTCAGAGTTTGCAATTACATATTCCAGAGCTCACAACCTGCTGTAAATCTATCAGATTGTATGAATACAGTAACATACGAGCAGAACAAAGCAGTTGTACTTCTAAGTTCCTTTGATGCAGGTACAGAATCACATAATTAATCGTATCATTCTGTAACTGTATCATGGCCACATCATGGTGGTTCTGTTTAACTGGACAGGCAATGCTTAATGTGGGAAAAAACAGCTATAACTACTATATAGTTTAGATGCTGTTCTGCTGTTAGCAAAGTCTATATGGCAATCATTCAGAGAAAAGCATTCGCACATGACCCAGGCTAACTTTAGGTGTTGAGAATCTATACGTTTTCCTTCCAAATAGGGCAAAGTAGGATAACACTCATTGTGATGTGACATCTTGGCATGGCAGAGATTACCTCTTCAAAGCAAAGTGGGAAATCTCCTGCCAGAATGTGGTTTTGCCCACATGGATGGCGCCCGTTTGATGTGCTATCGTTGCCAGTGTGAAGACCGTCATCATGGTGATGGGCTCAGAGTTATTTCACAAGTATTTCTCATCATTGCAGAGACTAGTCATCAAAGTAACTTCAATCTGATTTGAGACATGCAATGATCGCTATCTGTTATCACACCGCTACAAGAGATTCATTCCAAGTGTGCTATGTTGCTTTTTTCTTTTAATGAAGGCAACATGCCCTCTCAGTTCTGAGATATCTTTGTTGTGGCTTATTTAGAAGCAGTGTAGGGCATTGTAAAATTGGGGGGAGGGGGTTGAAGAAAATCGATGAGAAAATGTCAGAATTTTGCAGAAACTGTCACACAATAAGGGACATTGCATTCGGCTCTTGTTGATCTAAAATAAACCAGAGTTGTAATTTATGGAGCGCAGCCAGCTATGGCAGTAGATGCAATGTATAGGTTCTTTAAGCGTGTGGGTGTGATGGATGTGGGTTTAGGCATCTGTGTCTCAGTGGCATTCAAGCACACCTACGAGTCAGATGATGCAATACTTGGCCATCATATTGTAACTGCGTGTCCCTCGCTATCTATGAGACCAAGTCACACACAAAACGTTTTATTTGCAGCTAGGCTATATAAATATATATAGCCTAGCTGCAAATAGTGTGTGTTATTATTATTCGTAGTAGTAGTAGTAGTAGTAGTAGTAGTAGTAGTAGTAGCAGTGGTAATAGTATTACAATTATTATAATTATTTGTATTATTATTATATTTTTTATTTATTATTATTATTATTATCATCATAATAATAACAATGCATCAAAAATATTTTAATTTAACAAGCATGCATTTGGGTGTATATTCAGTGAATTCAAAGCCTATATAACCCTCCTAGCATCCTCCCAGCAGCGTTGCATCCTAAACGATAGCATCCCAAAGCTTCTTAAAGCCTCTGAAACTGACACAGCTTTTTGTGCGGCCTGCGTTCCACTTGATTACTCCCTGCTTGATGGAGGCGTATTTGTTTTGCCTCGCGTTACACAGACGGTGCGCTCCAAACATATTTCTGGGTCGATAACTCCCTGCAATGAAAAAGAGTCCGGCTTGCTATTTGCGTATTTAAAGGACCATAACTTCTCTCCTCTTCAACCAAGGTCAGTTAATAAATAAGGCAGTTAATCTCTGACGGACCTCATCAGATTGAAACACTTTCTATATTCCACAGGTGTGAATCTCCCCTGGAGGTTAATGCGTCATTTGGTTATGTGCACAATCAGCACCCTACTGCCACTGTACAGGAATTGCACAAAGAAGCCAGCACTGTACAGAAAAGCCTACAGGCCCGGAGGGGAAGAGAGGAAGATAAAGAGTAATAGAGAGAGACAGAAAGTAATAGAGAGCATAAGGGGAGGGGGCGAGGGAGATAGTCAATGGCCAATCTTTCACCACTCACTGGTCGGCCTGAATTCTGTGTCAAACATTCTCAGGGTAGATGGCTTCTCGGGTCACTGCTTCCATATTCACAATCTTCCCTCTTAGAGGGGCCGGCACCACAGCTCTATCAGGTAAGGCTTTTCAGACAGAAAAATAATAGCCCTGACAGTTCGCTCTTGTGACAGTGTCCTCTCGTGACGCCATGGCAGGGATAAGACAGCACATATCCCCCCCACCACCACTACCCCCAGCCCCAGACCGTGATTAATGTCGTGAGAGAGACCCCGCCAGGACCCAGAGTTCTGGTGCAGCTCGGGGAAATAGCACCACACCACGCACCAAGCCCTGATGAGGATCTCCGACAGACCAGGGGGATCACCCAGCCAGTAACCTCGGAGGGGGGTGAAGCCTGAACAGAAATCTCCCCTCACTACCAACACCCACCACCACCACCAACAAAATAGAGACAGCAATTTTTACTTGCCGGAAGGGTGGAGGTGACAGCCAGTGGCGTCTGTAAAAGCCAACGAGTAGAGTGCTCACAACCCCCTCTGAAAGGAAGTCATCCGCACTGAAGTGCACTACCTCAGAGTTATAGTACAACCTGGAGGTATTGTGCATTTGTCCTTGACGCCCCCCTCCTTGTCTAAAAGTGTGTAATTTACTCTATACTGATCTCTGCTTTCCATTTGGGGCAGGATAGAAGGTAGGAGGCCAGGGTGGGGTTGATAGTATAGTGGCTAGATAGTGGCTAGAGTGTTGTGACTCACAGCCGAAAGGTACCAGGTTCGATCCCCAATGTCTGCAACCAACCTGTAGGCATCCTTGAGCAAGATGTCTAACCCCCGTTCTGCTCTTTAATGAACTATTCGGAAACCACTTTAAGTCACTTTGGATTAAAGTGTCAAAATGTGTAAAATAACAAAATCGTAAATAGTGTCCTTGTTTGTTTTGATTGATTTGTAAGGGAGGATGTTGGGTTAATCTCTATGAATCAAGCAACGTCAGCCTCCATGAAGTCAAATATTCGTATCTATTCTAAACATTTGCCTATTTTTTTCTCTTTATTTCATCTCACAGTGGAGCTCAAGTTCAACCTGGACCAGTACGTGAACAAGCGCTACCCGGGCCTGGTGAAGATCGTCCGTAACAGCAAGAGAGAAGGTTTGATCCGAGCCAGGATCCATGGGTGGAACGCTGCCACCGGTCCCATCGTCGGTTTCTTCGATGCCCACGTCGAGTTCAACGCTGGCTGGTAAGAAGACGAAAAGGTCACATTGGAAAACAAATGACCGGTGGCCTTGCTTTTTTTCCTTGGGAGTTCAGTCTCCCCCCTTTTCTGTTCATGTTCAACGTGCTGCTCTGTCATCTCACATTATTAGCCATGAAATATGTAGTTTAGGTTTCCCTAGGAGCGCTTTGACACGGAGCCAGGACAGGGCGGCGAACTCAAGCCGTGCCAGTTCTAACTGAGACAGCAGTTTTAAGGCGAGTGACCCTTATAAAGATATAAAGGTTTGTCCTTAATAAGCTTTCCCTCACACATCTACCTCTGTAAACCGTGGGTAATGGCCCTTGGCGAGCGCCAAACGAGACCACATCTGTGTTACAGTGTCACTACAGTACAGTGTCAGGCAATACGTACTGGCGGCAACACAAAAAAAGCCCAGCCAAAACCCATTATAAGTGAGGATGATGGTAATTAAAGCAGAACAGGAATCCAAATGTGTGGGTTTTTGTGTTTTTTCTATGTGTAGTGTTTTCGCTGCCAGGTGCTAGGCTTATGAAACGACCGCTGGGGCTCTCAGTCCAATGTGTGGCTGCCACTTAGAGTTGCCCACCAAACAAGTCACTCAGGCACATGTAATTGGCACCTAATTCAGAGCTGTCATCCTGTCAAGGGTTTCAAGATGGAGTGCAGCTTTTTTTGTTCCCAGGTTGGCCTAGCTGGGAGGTATGGAGGAGGAGGGAGGTGGAGAGGGGGACTGTTTGGGTTATAAAATGCCTGTGCCCTCCGTGGCTGTGATCCCACCAGGTCCCAACCGATAGATGGGTGGGAGTTGGTTTGCGCCGCGTTTTACACTGAGAGCGTAAAACAAGTACGACACGACTAATGTCTTCAATTATTCACAAGTGTGGCGAATGATGACCTGATGTGTTCAGCTCATTTGTTTTCCAGTACAGAAGATGTGGAGGCCGTATACCTCTTTGCCAAGGGGCGGCCTTTCAATCCCCTGTTATACCACAGCAGGGGATTTGGATTGGCTCAGCAGAAAGGGCCTTCGTGCCGTGCTGTTCTAGCCAAGACAGCACTGAGGGAGTAGGTTGATGGCCGGTGCTAAGTGGTGTTCTCACTTGTTTTCCCCCATCTGTTACCGTGCTGGAGCGGATGTGGCTATCTCCCCCACCACTCGATGTCTACAAACTACCGCTCCCTGCCTGGCACTCTGCACAACACTCAACAGCCGCAACAACAAACGCCTCTGAACGGAAGCCCTCTCTGATGTAAACTGTAGAATGTTAGCCACACGTCGAAAGCTAACATCAATCATATATATATTTATTGTTCTGTTTTGAGAAGAACGCACAATAAGGATGGATATTAAGTGTATTACGTGTGGTGGACTGTCACGGTTCGACTCATATAAGACACATCACACATCTTTTAAGGCAAACCTGAAGCCTCTTCACATGAGGTCTTTATGTCATTTTGATCTCCTTTTATTAGGCTCCCATATGTTGTATCCGTTGTGAGTCAAAACACTCCAAGCCACTACACTAACCCTCCCCCGATCATCCACCAATGAGCGGTTGTGACACCTTCTCCACCTCGCTCTGAGGGCTGTCACCTCCGCCACCCCCACCACCATCACCACTACACACCTCTGACAGCCAGGCTGCTCGGCATTGATCACAGCGAGCCATGCTGTCTGGATGGTGTGTGTAGAGTCACAGTGTGCGTTGATGTGTTAACAGGTGCGGCGGAAACTAAGACAAGAGGAGCGGAGCCCCTGTGATTCTTGACAGGTAGATGCCGGAGAAAGGGATTTGGTGAATGAGATGATAGGCTCTTTCAAACCAGCATCCGTCCTCTTCTCTGTCCTTTCAAATGTCTATCCTCGAAAAGAACATGTGTTTACTACTGTGTGTTTGCTTGTGGTTGCAGTCGGTAAAGTCTATAGCTTTGCCATCAGTGTTTGTTGGGGGGAGTTGCTCTGTTGGATGCTCAGTTGGTGGTTTTTCAATGCTTAAAAATGTTCCCCTGCTACCTATTTTGGATTAAATATATACACATATAGAGCTGTGCTCTTTATCCAGGCTTCCATACATTCTGTAAGTAACTGCATGTTGGAGAAAGCTCTCCAGTAAAGAAATGCCTTGGAATTTGAAAGAGTTAGCATTTTGAGAAAACTTCCCCTCCTTGCTTCTAAATCAGTTTCCCATCAGACTTTATTGTGAGTCATTGTGTTACCCTTCTCTTGAATTGTTCAGAATCTTTTCAAATATATATTCACTGCTAGGAATCCCTTCATTACCGTGAGTGCTCTCTTATCGGTGAGGACAGGATTAGCCCACTACAGTAACACACTGGTCTAAGTAAGATGGATGCCCCCACCAGATCCGGTCCCTGGCTTCACCTGGACGACCTTGTACCCACTCCTGGTGCACGCAGCCACAGCCTACGTTGTCAGCACTCATTTATAACTGTATGATTCATCCCAATAATGCTTCCCTCCTGGGGTGTGGCTTAGCCGGGTGAGCCCTCGGTCAGAGCTGCTGTTAGCACAAGCAGAGTTGCGTTGCAATGCATTTTGACAGGTGTTTCAGACAAGCATAATGAGGACGAGGAGCTAACTAAGTCTTATTCGTGTCAAAGCACTGATTGGCCTGAAACACAGATATGGGATTAGTGGCCATCGCTAATTACTAATATTTGGTTGGCTGACAGTGTGTTTATTATTATTATTATTATTATAATTAAAGTCTTTAATCCATCTGGGTTTAGAGAGAGAGAGAGAGAGAGAGAGAGAGAGAGAGAGAGAGAGAGACTAGATCCTCAGTATATAAGAGTGAGGTAGTTGAGAGCACACAGCAGGCAGAGCCAGTCTGTATCTCATCTGTCTTCTAAGCAGGATTAATCGCGGTGAAGTGGGAGTGAGTGGTGAGGACGACGGATGCCGATGGAAGCACAGCACTACAGAGGGGAAGCCGGACATAAATTGATATTTATGCGATTTTTCCTGTTTGTTTGTTTGCCTGGTCTGAACATCCTGCATTGTTGCTATCTGGAGTTATTCAGGGTGATTTGGACAAATTGGCTGAGTCCAAATTGTTTTTATTTCAAATCGATCCAATGTCCCCTAAGCATTCGGAGCTTTCAGAGTGTTATTTTAGGAATCAGAAGGTCTCAGTAGTCAAGGAGAACTTTTCGTCCCACTTCGTTGTTCTGTAAAGGGTGAAATAAGGGAAAGGTTTACTTTGTTTATTAGTAATATTTACACTTGAAAGGGGCTCAAATCATTCATAAAATGTATTTTATTTAGAATGAAATATATGTCATGAATAGTTGAAAGAATTAAATTCCAGTGTACAGGAGAGTGTATTAAAACCACTTTCCTGCAGCAGTTTTCATTATATAAGCGAATGGGAGCCACTTTCAGCTCCATAATACTAATATACTGAAGTGACACACTATTCCACAGTTATCGATCAATACTTTGAAGCTAAGATGTCCCTTCATTTTGTTTGCACAAGTGTCAACAAGTTAAAACAAGTGACAGTCCAAATAACACTCATCTTGTGAACTTCTTGCTTTCAATTTGTAATTTGCGCTCTATGTACATCTTTACTTATGTTTTGCATTGTCATTTCTGATTCAGTCACTTACTGGTCATTCGATTTTCAACAAATATTAAAAACAGAGCAAACAGAGCATTCTGTAATGTATGCTGAACATCATGGCTGTGCTGCGATCCAACAGCACTGTTAGATCAACAATGCACCACGTGGCGCTCTTCTGGTAAATCCATCTTGGAGTATTTGTTTTGGGTTTAACACTGCTCTTTTTCATCTTACCGTCAACACACCCTCAGCTAGGGCATCAAGGTCTTTATCCACGATGAAGTAGCTTTTTTATTAGCTTTGATATCTGTTTATATAGATTAGCTGGCACGTAGTCTGGACCTGATACACCTACCGAAAATATTGATGACACTGTGTGTTCTGCGGAAGAGAAAGTCTTGGCTAGGATATCTGTTATCCATTATCCGGCTACACCGGAACCCCAGAAATATTGCCAGTTGTCCCAAGAGGTAAATCGTCATCAGTCGATAGCCGATGGTTTCTGAGATTGCTTGTGCATTGGTTAACAATGGGCTTGTGATGATACAATATTAAGAAAAACATTAAAATGAAAATGACATTTGAAAACATTAAGAAATATATATGAATTTCAACTTTTCAAAAATAAAAATTAACAAATAGGCAAAACATATTTTTAGCTGTTATAATGGTAGATTATAAAGGTTAAAATGGATTGGTTCCATATATGTATGTATGTTATTCACTGTTCATTGGCCTTACTCTGGTGCTTTGCAGCTGGCAGTGGCCCACTGTTTGCATTTATATTTAAAAACCATAGGATGTTTATTTGTTTTATTGTGAAATATCTATAGATGATTAAGCTCCCAGGCCAGGCAATCTTCCCAAAAACACGAAAAGCGACTTCTTATGCTGCCTTGAAGCTCATCTGTTACACCAACTACATCCAGAGGAAACCATATGAAGACATATGCAATCTAATCTAGCAATCCATCATAAGACCATTTGAAGACTAATGCCACTGTATCACAGCAATGTCTTCAAAAGTGATGTGCGACACTGCAGGGAATTCATATTCTAAGTGAAATACCTGAAATGCCCCAGTATGGTACTGTATTCATAAAACAGGCAATATGCGGGAATTAATATTTCTCCTCTCCATAAATATGCCTTAAGCATTCAACCGAGCACTGGTTGGTCTCAAAGCCTTTAATGTGCTTCCACATCGCTAGAGGCAGTGAATGCTTAGATGACTCGCAAAGGCGCTTGCTCACGCACTCCAGCGTGTGCGCACATGTGCACACATCCATTGCATCGCGCACAGATTGCATTTCTCCTTTGCATGCGTACAGCGACACATACATATTGTTGAAACAATTTGTCTTCTGAATTAAGGCTACAGTGTGCTGTCCTCAAGAAAGCCCCTCTTTTCATGACCAACAGATCAAATATTCCGTTGTCATAAAAGGAGCTTTAGATATGTGTTATTCTCAGTGTGCCCCCGTCTGAAGCCAGATCCAATTATCTGATAATTCCAGATGCACGAATAAGATGTGTCGTAACAGAATTCGATTAATCTGTGAAAGTAGAATTACAAAAAAAATAAAAATAATATCAGACAAGACAACTTAATATTAAGGGGGCGCAGGGCGGTGTGACTCTTTGTTGGTGGCGTGGATATCAGATAGCGGAGGACAGCCCGGATCTCTCCACAGATTGTGGATGTGTTTGTGGAGCAAAGCCGCACAGGGATTGAGATGCCAGGGATATTTGTCCTGGCTTAAGATATTCCAATGTGACCCCTCCTGTGGTCCTGTTTGTTGAAGGCAGTAGTAATATGTGCTCAGGCTGATTCGGAGCCTTGGCGGGGTAGCGTGACTTTGCAATGGACAAACAGACAGCGGGACATAATATGTCATAAGGCCCCCCCTCCCCCCCCCCTCCCACCAGCTCAACCAATCACCTCAGCCACACCACCACCAAGGGGTTAATAACAGGGACCCATGCTGCCACAGAGAATCCCCTGTACAGGAGGATGACTCATCGCTGAACATGAAGTGAACCCATCCCTGACCCTGCCCTCTCCCTCCCCTCCCTCCCGTTGGAATGGGAGCGTGGATCTCAGCTGGTCGGAGGGGGAGGAGTAAGCCCTTACGGTGGTGTACAGATGGAATGATGTCAGCAGGCGGGAGAAGAAGAGTATAGAGGCGGGGGAGGGACGGTGATACGGGTCCGTCTGGCGAACAAATGCCAGATGTAGTGCACCGGCTTCCTGAGTGGTTGCTATGGTGCTAAATGAGGCATCCCAGAGGTGTAGCTAGCGCTCGGTCGTTGCGGCCAGGGAGGGAGGGAGGAAGGGAGGGAGGGAGGCAGGCAGGGCGGGAGGTGGCTGGATGCTGCCATGGCTGGATGCTCCGAGGGCATCTGAGGCTTGGCTCTCAAGGACAAGCGGGTGGGAAGATGACATTTAATTACATGAGGCAGGTGTTTAAGCCCCCCTCTCCCCCGCCTGATTTGTCGTCACGTTAATATTTTATATAGTTTATTTTAAATGGAGGCCCGCTTTTTTTTCACTGTGTGGCATCAGCGTTCTCTTTTTACGGTTTACGAAAATTGTATAGGCCTACATTCTTTGGAAAATAAACACTTTTTAGGGAAGGGCTTTTATTTAGAAATTGCCATATAAATGGTCAAAGAGAGAAAAACACAACAGCTTTGTATCCAGGCCATTCGACGATGACATGTTTTATATTTGGTTGTTTATTATTATCTTTCTTTCTTACTGCCACACCTCTTCTGGTCTTTCTCTTCTTTTGTTGTCCTCTTTTTATCAGTTTGTTTTCCCGCCTCTCCTGTGGAGCAGTAAAGTACCTGCTGTGTTTCCTCGCTGGTTTTTTAGGGGCTTGTTTTTTTGGGAATCACTCATCTTGTTTCTACGTTGTACTGCAAAGTCTTGTTTCTACGTTGTACTGCAAAGTCTTGTTTCTACGTTGTACTGCAAAGTCTTGCCAGGTTGCAAAGCTGCTATTGGGGCCAGCGGTGGGAGAGAGAGAGAAACTATTGTACATTTAAACAGAATGGGCTTCTTTCACCTAGCGGCCATCTTTGTTCAATCTTGGCTCCAAACGCTAGCTGGTTGGGGGAACTGAATGCGGAATTTCACATTAATTTCCCCCAACCAGCATGTAGAGTCAAGATGGCTGCTAGGGCTGATTAGGCCCAAAGTGTGATAGAGAAAACTGAATTTGTAATTTGTTCATAAATAAATGGCTCTTGTATGATTATTCAAATATTACAATGTATATTAAACCTCTTGAATAATAAATCACCAACACGTGATATTTATAATGACTTCTAGTCAGTCATAGTCTTTGTTATTCAAAATGTCTTCCTAGCATGCCACCTTCAATACAAAATTTGTATCGAATGTTGCATATTTAATGTGTTTCCATCATGTCTATTTTTAATAAATTCATGCTATGTTTATAATATCCTTTATACCATCTGAACCATGTATTGAATCAACCAATCAATCCATTTTGAATGCTGGGAAAAATTGTTGCCTCTTGGTAGTCAATACAATGTTAGTAAATATATATAAATATTAAAAAGAATAGGCCTACTACAAATGTATGTTCACTTACGTTTTATTGAGCCTTAGGCCAGTTGTTCCCAACCCTTTATGGGCCCTGGACCCCATTTGTTGTGCATGTGCTTCCACACACATTGATTTAACCCAATCAACATCTGCCCATAATATGAATGTCCCACTGAAGGTAAGTACAGCATCAAAATAAGTGATGAGCAACATCACTTGGCTTGTTGTTAGCTACGAATCATAAACCATTTGCATATACAGGTCCTTTATGAGAGCTTTCAAACCTTTTGAACCTCAAAAATGTATCATTAAATATCTATCTCTTATAAGTCAGTCACACCTACTGTGACCACATGCTTATCAGACGGCATCAAGAGAGGTCCTGACCCGAGGTTGGGAAACACTCTCACAGTCTTAGGTCGATGCTGCGGCAAAAAAGAATGTTCTGGATGACTATCGCACTTAATGTTAGACTGCAACGACAGCAGAGGTGAAGTAACCACCTTCACACCCACATCACACACACACACACTCACACACCATTGCATACACACACATAGCCCCATCCAATGCACACACACAAACATAAATGCACACACACCATTGCATACACACACACCCCCCCGTCCCACACACACATACAACACATCCATTCCAAACACACACACACACACACACACACACACACGCACGCACGCACGCATGCACGCACGCACGCACACACACGCGCGCACA
>JAOPJO010000134.1:6382966-6408007 GCA_027123675.1 Molva macrophthalma | reverse complement strand
GTGTGTGTGTGTGTGTGTGTGTGTGTGTGTGTGTGTGTGTGTGTGTGTGTGTGTGTGTGTGTGTGTGTGTTGGTTCAGCATGAGGGCACAGGTATGAGGAAACAGAGCAGTCCTGAATAAACAAACACAGACAATTGATTTGCTTTCAGTTTCAATTCTGATCCCGATGTAACCAAAGGAAGAGTCTGCAGTGAGCTCAGCTATGGGAAATACCCTTTGTTCAAATTGAGCATCAGCAAGGCTGGGCCAGGTTCCAGATCTGACACCGACCTGTGGGCATCCTTGAGCCAGAAGCCTAACCCCTACCTTCTCATAAATTACATGTATATGAATTCACGGTGCCCCACTTTGGATAAAATCAAAACTATCAAATTAAATAGTAAGAGTAGCAACATGAACCTCTAAGATGTCATGCACATCATGACTCTTAATCACATTAATTTGCCTCACTTTTGCAGCATTACTCAAGACAAACCTTAAGTAGTGTTTCGACTGGTCGCTGATCACCTCAGACGTCATTCTGTTAACGTTAGCATCCTCTTACTGTTCAATGATGTTACCTGGGAAAACATTGACGATAGAACCACTTTCTGACTCATTGATTTACTATTTTGACATGTTGTCCAAAGCGGACATTGAGATTCAAACCCAAAACCTTTTGTCTGGGAGTCAAACACCTTGAGCACTAGACTACCCTGCCCCTCTATGGCTGGTGGCTGGTCCGGTGGTACAAACGATGAACCCAGTACTGTACTCAGCAGTGCTGGGGCCGCTGACCTGGTTGTATGGATACAGTGTGAATGCTCATGGGTTTGTTCCAGGTGAGGAACAGCAAGGCCAGTGGGTACTGCCTGGACCAGGGCTCCGAGGACGATGACCGCGCCATCCTCTACCCCTGCCACGGCATGTCCTCCCAGGTGAGGTCCTCCTTTACACTTGATGATGTGTAGCTTCCACAGAACAACGAGCAGCAGTCACTCAATTCACTCCACATCCAGGCTTCCCCCAACACTGCAAACAGTTCACAGTGCAACACAAGTAGAGAGAGTAAAGGGTCATGTGTGGCAGAATATGGTAGAATGTGTGGTAAACATATCCAACTGTACGTCTAAGAGAGCAAAATGCTTTATACATCGTATTAAAGTGGCTTTCTTACCGTCTTTCCTTCTGCTTGTGGTTATTTTTACCTCAATGTTTGATTGGAGTCAACGCTCAAAGTACAGCGATGGCTCTCTGGAAGCACAAAGCCGACATTGTGATTGGAGAGGGATTGATTATGTGTATTGATCATGACTGAGTCTATTCCCTTACCTCTGGAAAAAAAAGTCCTTCAGACTCCTAATCCTCAACACACAGAAGACCATCTGGGTACCTCTTCACCCTGAAAGCCCTTAGCTTGAGCAATTGCCAGTTATTTAGCCTGGGGTTAACAGCTGGCGGTAGAAATACTCAGTGTTAGTGTTAATAACTCTATAATTATCTGGTACTCTCTCCAGCCTCTCCCTGGGATATTTAACAGTGTACTTCCACTGCTATATTTCCCTATACATTGTTATGTATTGAAAATTATAGTGATTACCGAGACTAAGTAGTCTTGATTTATACAGTATATAATGGTAAATATTGTACTAAACAACTACAGTAATCTAGGATGTAAAAGATAGCGTTGTTATTGAATTTTCTACTAATGGTGGACTGTATGTGAGAGGTGGTGGTTTCCCTCTGTTCCTTTCCTGCAGTTTGGGGTAGCGACCTTACACACCGTATCAATTAGCTTCCTGTTCCCCTTTATGTCCCCTTGACCTTCCCAAGATGGTGGTAGGCTCTCAAATCTGACATTAAGTTGGCAAACGAGGCGCTAGAGTTGTGATTCGTGTAAGATACTACAGACACAGTCGAGGAGGCTGAAACCAAACACTTCCCCAAGGGTGGTGGGTGTTTGGTATGGATTTCAAGCTGGGCACGGCTAAAACCTAAAATTGTGCATGCTCATCAGAAAATCAAGCAAAACCGAACATTGTCATAAAAAATGAAAAATCAAAATCCAGGCGCTGACCTTGAAGTTTTTTTGACAGAGGTCATCGGTTTCTGTTGTGGGTGATAGCCACCTTCTTTTGTGGCATTTTTTTACTTTATGCAGTGAAAGCAAATACACAAATGATGTAATTCATGCAGAATTTATCGTCTCCACCTTCTCAGGTTCAGTACTCCCCCCTCTTCTCTTCTTCTCTTCTCACTCCTTTTTTCTCTCCTTTTCTCTCTCTCTCTCATCTGTCTTCCCCATTTTCTCTTATCTCTCACTCATATCTCCCTCTTTGTACCCTTACCCCCTCTATTTCACTGTCCATCACTCCACTCTCTCTCTTTCGATCCCCCTACCCCCACCCCTCTTCGCACTTCACTCTCTCCCCTCTCCCCCTTCCCTCCCCCCCTCACCCCCTCTCTGAGTGACAGGTTCATTAGAAGTGGCATGGTAGAATATGAAGGGGTCCTGCTGCAGCTCTCTGGGGCTCTCACTCTCTCTCTCTCTCTCTCTCTCTCTCTCAATGTAAAGCCACGCCAGCTCTTTTAATCACGCTTCCCTGGGGAAGTCAACAAATGTAGAGGTGTATGGGGGTCTTTGTGTTATTACGTTACTCCGGTGACTGCCTCAGCTACATCAAGGGGGGGGCGAAAGTAATTTCCCTTTGTAGTCTATAACTACTGCTTTCTTCTTCTTCTTCTTCTTCTTCTTCTTCTTCTGTTTCTTCTTCTCTTCTTCTTCTTCTTCTTCTTCTTCTTCTTCTTCTTCTGTGGGGAAAAATATATATGAGTTCCTTAACAGAGTGAATAAAATAAAACATTCTAGGAAATTGGTTCCTGCGTTTCCTCCCCCTCCCCTTACATCGTGGGAATATTTAACACATGCACATCCACGTGCACACACACACACACACACACACACTCACACACATACGCACTCACACACAGGCACATGCAGACATACAAACACACACACAAGTCCAACAGGCTCATGCTATATTTAGTATTATAGAGGGATGACTGCCTAGTCGTGCTAGACACATACACGCAAGTGTTGATAGGTGCTCAGATGCAGAAGGAAATAAACTATTTAATTACACACACAAACAACCACACATACACACACTGGGTCTGACTAGGTATTATATCTAGGAGTTGAATGGACTCCTACATCAGTGATACAGTGTTGCATGACCTCACCTACCTCAGCTGCTTGATGGAGCCTCTTAAGTACCCTTCACAAGGGACTTAGTAGTAGTACTTACACCACCATCCACCAGGCTAGGGGCCCCAGCAGGAGGGCCCCTCCCCGAGAGAGGGCCTGCAGAGCCGCACAGCCAGGCAGGCTAACGCTGGACCTTTCAAATCACAAAGGCTAATCTCAGGCATAGGCGCCAACACTCCGTGGAGGAGCAAGGGGCTTGAGACGTTCACACTTTGGGATTATGCACAGAAACAGACACACACATGTGCAAGCACACACACACTCACACACACACTCACACACACACACACACACACACACACACATACAAGCCATGCACACAGACACAGACACACACACACACACACACACACACACACACACACACACACACACACACACACACATACAGACATACAAGCACACACATACACACAAACACACACACACACACACACACACACACACACACACACATATATACAAGCACGCTCGCACATTCACACACACACACACACACACAAATACACACACACACATGCATGTACTTGTAGACTGGAATTGAGAATCTTGTAATTAGCTTCTCCTGCTAAACAGTTTCAGCTGTGTTTACGGCAGCTAAGAAAATTAGTTCTAGTAGTATAACATCTAGTGTCTCTGCATGAGAACAGCTTAATCATTTCATTACTATTTGCACTAGACCTGTTGTAGATGGTAGTGTGGCAAGCTCTAAAAGCCTCCCAAACGTAGCCGTCAACAGGTTTCAGAGAGGATTATATCAGGCTTTGTATTTCTCTGTGCCCACTCGTAGTTTATGCTGCATTTATAAACCCTTCAGAGCACTCAGACCTGGCAAGACCAAAGAGTCCCAGCTTATGACGCCATGTGGATGAGAATAAAAAAATAGACCAAATAAATATATGAAATATAAGCTTTAATAATCACAATAGTAATCTTTATAGAAGCACATTGAGAATGAAATACATAGGTATTATGTGGCCATAAGGTTAGTGTAATAAAAAAAATATGTCAGTTATTGTTTGATACAGCATTTCTCAGCATTTTTACAACTATTTTCCCTTATTGCTGATGCCAATTATAAAACAAAAATGAAAGCAATTCCCAGAAGCATTGGGAAGATTAAAGAGCTACTGTTTAAGCGTTTTTTTCAGAGTGGACACTCCAAAGTCCCTTGAGACTTTAACTGTGATAAATTGCCGCATGAATAAAGTTCATTTGAATATGATAGCAAATTCCCTCATGTGTGCCTACCATTTAGCACAAGTCTCCCTTAAACAAACACTGCTGCACACACAGTAAAGACAATGTATGTTATTTTGAAATTATAGACAACAAATTTTCAAATCGCTACCAACAACAACAATCACAGCAACTTACATCCCAAAAAGACCATTGAAGTATTCATTGTTCAGGGTGATTTACATTCATCACCAACATACTCTATTTTACAGAACCAATCACAAGAGCTTTGTTTACAGGAAATCATATCTTGTAAGTAGCAAGACCTCTGCTATTAAACAGCCTCTAAAATGTTTCCACTCTCTCAGGAATCTAATCAGCATCCCCCGCAAACAAAATATTACGAGCAACCTGAGCACGGGGAGAAATAATAATGGGCACGTGTAACTTTTCAACAAATGCTAGCGGCGTCTATTCATTTAGCTGGGGCTCAATGCAGCGTGCTAGCTTATCAGCACAAGGGGTTTAGTGGCATTCCATTACATTGATCTTCCCCAGCCCCGGTGTAATATAGGTAACCTAGCCCGGTTGTACAGACGACCGTGTGTGAGGGAAACACTGTGCGTGTGTGTGTGTGTGTGTGTGTATGTGTGTGTGTGTGTGCGTGCACGCACATGAATATGGGTGTGTGCGTGTCTGGTGTTTCCATAAGCTTATTCTCACTCAGAGCAGAGCTGAATCAATGACCCCCGCGACCCCAGCCCACACCTCGATGCCCCTTCCCCCGCTTTCCCCCTTCTCCCCCCTCCATCGCTTGCATCTCATTTCTCAGAGAGGATCAAGACCATGAATAATAGATGTTATCCCCACTGTAGCCTTACGTAATAGATACGCGCACACAGATACGTGCACACAGTCCCCAAGGGCCTTTGTGTGCTGGATTAAACGTCCGGGGATCAAATTTTAGGGGGCTGGTTGAAAAACACTCGTATTAATAAACTGAATCAGCGAGTTTTGTGCGCAAACCCCAAACTACTACCACCGTGTTCCCAAGGGACCGTGATATCATTAAAGGTTTGCAGTGAAAATACTTGTCTTCTCCCAGTGAGCATTCCATTGCTTTGGTCATTGAATTACGGCCAGATAACGCAATTTACCCCGGAGCGCTCCACAGGTCCTGGAGAGCTGCACACTGCGAGTCACTCTCTACAAAGTACACAATCACATTTTTCGCAGGTGGTGTGGGGGGGGGGGGGGGGAGATCTTCAATTGTTAATAGCATTCTCCTGCAGACCGACATTGTTGTTTCTCTCCTCCTGTCACAGCTGGCTCGCTATTCCACCGAAGGACTTCTCCAGCTAGGACCTCTGGGGTCAACCACCTTCCTGCCCGACACAAAATGCCTGGTTGACGATGGTAGAGGTCGAACGCCGGCTTTGAAGAAGTGTGATGCTGTGTCAAGGGTTTCTCAAAGATTGTGGGACTTCACGCAGGTAAGAAAACACAAAGAAAAATACTGCATTGTATTTCCTGCCCCCACAGAAACCTGTCTTGACATGCCAGCAAATTCCCAGTCTTAAAGGTCTTTGACATCCACGTATGATGTTGATTAGCCATTACGAGCCGTTTCAAAATCTACATCATCACACGTAGATGAATCAAACTTCATCCCTACCCAGTGGGCAGTTCCAACTCTTGGCTGAGCTATCTATTATACATCTGGATGGACATTACCTCGTTTTGTGTCACGATGACAGGGTTGATTTTGAAATGGCTTCTAAAGGCTAATCAACATCACACCTGGTGGTAAAATAGGAGCCCTATATAGCTACCATCTGATGATCCAGGTGCTCATACAAGTTTGATCTGGTCGTTAATCATTTCCTGGTTGCAGAACGGACCAATCATCAGCAGGGATACTGGCCGGTGCCTGGAGGTGGAGATGTCCAAAGAGGCCAACTTTGGCCTGCGTCTGGTGGTGCAGCGCTGCTCGGGACAGAAGTGGATGATACGCAACTGGATCAAGCACCCAAGGCACTGAAGCCATAGAAACACATAGAAGCACATAGACACACCTGGGCCATACGAGGACAATGGTACGATCACAGAGTTTGTTCACCTGGGGGTGTGAGACTCATGGAGCTGCTGTGGGAGCGTGTACTTCACACACACACACACACACACACACACACACACACACACACACACACACACACACACACACACACCATGGACGGCCGTGTCCGCTGAGCTCCCCTTAGGCGGGAACCTTTATGGAGCCGGGACTTAAAAGTTGAGTATGATGAATTGATGTGCTCTGCCGGACTAAGACCTTACAGAGAGAGCTCTTGTGATGTCGTTTTTCCCTTCAAAACGGGCACCCCTTCCTTAGGTTCAGCCAAGCCTACAGACCTACAGAATAACTAGACACAGAGAGGACCTGAGAGGACCCAGGGGGTGTCCCCAAGTGGGCTCAACATCACAATCTTCTGTTGGCACGCAGTGTCCGGTTCCTCAAATACTTAAGAAACGTTTGTTTTCAAATCAAAAGATTGCCATCGCTATAAAATAGCCACCTTGCCATTTAACGATTTCAGATTTGGATAATTGCTTTTGGAAACATTCCCGGCTAACCTTGGTTGAGAGAGATGGATTGGGAAAAAAGGCTTTAACATGTGGACACTTGGGACGTGGACCCATGATGCATCTCTCCGACGGACGCTGCTCGCACACAACCCGCGGAAGATTATTACTCTTGTCTCTCTCTCCCTGGACTGCCTTGCTCACTGGGTACAGGAGCAAGCATGTGCCTTCACCCCCCCCCCCGTCCCCGTCCCCCCTGTCACCTCCCCTCCCTCCCACCGTATTTCACCTTCCTCTGACCAGGGAATGTCAGAAAAGCATGTACAAAATAAATTGACCGTATTGCTTAATGTATAAATCAATGTATAAAAAAAAGGTTTAATAAAAGTAATATATTGTAAAAAATAAAATAAAAGAGAAGAGAAGAAAATGATATTGGTATCTGTCCTCTGATAACAATTAAGGTAATAAAATCATTTTTATGATGTTGTTGTCTCCCTTTTAGAATTTTGAAAAGTAAATAATCTACCACTCAAAAAATGTATTTGAATTGTATTATTGCCCTTGTGGTCAATGTTATTTCTGTCGCCATAAGAACTGCAGTCACGTTGCTTCTTATTGTTCTGTCTCTGCCCACCTCCTCCAGCCTCCCACGGAATCTTTGCTCTGATTGGGCCAAACCACCCACGGAAAGAGTGCTTTGAGAAACAATGAAACACTGTGGTTGTTCCTTTATGTTCACTACTTTATCTATTTTCCTCATGTTTGACTAGAGACTAATAGGTTATTGCATATGGAGAGGGTATTATTATAAGATGAATACCTCTTTTTTAAATTACATCACAATTATAGCAAAAAGAGAAAATAAATATATATCTATTCCTATAATATGACAATGTCTTCAACACATCTCAGTGGAGGCTCCTCCCCCAGGTATGATCGGCCCCCTGTCCTCAGACATAACGTGCCAGTGTGGAGGCGATGGGAGGTGGAAGGACCCATGATGGCCCTGCTAGGTTTTCTGCCCCTCCCCTCCACCTACATGTTCTGGTTGGGGTTTAAAATTGGTTTCCGGTGGCGCCGGGTAAAGATTGTCCACGTCACGCTCCTCTGGCTCTAATCATCCCAAGTAAACGATGCATCAGCCTGCATGCCCTCTACTGGAGCAGCTCAGGGTAATATCTCATTCTGCTGCCAGACAAGGCTTACATACACACACACACACACACACACACACACACACACACACACACACACACACACAAACAACCAGCACTGCTGCACTGGCTAGCCCATTAGCCCTAACTAGCACATTATTATTCTATCAATAGGAGTATTCCCAGACTCTCGCAGGCACGGAATGAGGATGCTCTTGCTCGATTGGTTAGGATGGACATGCCTTGGGCTGACACAATTGTGTAGATATAGTTGATGCTAGCATGTAGCTATATTGGTCACGCTAGCATGTATCTATATAGATGACGCTAGCATTTAAATATATGTAGATGATGCTTGCATGTATCTATAAAGATGATAGTAGTAAAGGATAGGGCAGAACATGCCCAATGGTTTACTATGATGTGTTTTAGGCTTTGGAAAACCAACCAAAAACAAGCTAGGGTAGGCTGCTCGAATAGGGAATCGTTCTCTATTGTATGATAGTCTTATTTATGATTGGTCATGCCTGCTTACTGTATATAGTAGATAGATAGACCCCTGCATAGAGAGGTCACAGCTTATCAGATAGACACAACACTATTTACCAACTGTCTTAAAATGAATGCTCATGAGCAAGCTAGTACCTTTGCCATTTCAAAATATATTAATAGATTTGGAAAAACATATATTTTTAAAACTGGGACATTTCCTGGTACAGTTCCAGACGTGGACAGGGCAACATGAAATGGGGGTAACCCTACACTAGCAGGAAGGTAAAAAGATTATGCTAGCATGTAGCTACATTGATGTCGCTAACAGGTAGGTATATAGATGACGCTAGCACAGGGTTGCCATCCCTCACGCTTCTTCTGGCATGTGACACACGCTTTCACCTTCAGCCTCACGCTCTCATGCTGCTCAAACACGCCTAAACGCTGCGACAGCAACAGAGATAAACAGGCAAAACTTATTATGGTAAAATCTTAATGGTTAAATCAAGTGAAAGACTTTGACTCTAGAAGATAGCTGAGTAATCGAAAACCGGGTGTTTCGTATGGTGTTTCCATGGAGCTGTCTCTTAAATTACTCTGATTGGTACGCAGTGCTTATGTCCGTGTTGATTGGACAGCAGGTCAAGTTCACAGCCAGGAGCCAAGAAGTAGTTCAAGAAAGATTTTGATATTGGAATCAAGATGTCTTTGACTTTCATTAATAAATTAACCTGTTTGCCCTTTATTAGGTTAATGTGTCTCTAATATTGAGTTTTTCCCTGGGTGGAAGTAGTCAGGGCGTGGGCGTAGTCAGGCTATATCCTGAAATCTTAGACCTAAGCTTCCACTCCCGCCAAATGTGTAAGCTGAATACTTTTTGAAACCCTGATGGTGAATTTAGTCAAAATATGTGCACGTGATTAGGTGTGTGTGTGTGTGTGTGTGTGTGTGTGTGTGTGTGTGTGAACACAGCAGCTATGAAACGTCTCCTAGCAGGCCAGTGGAAAGATCAGTCGCCATCACAGGCTTCAGTGTCACTCATGGGCAGATAACAGGCTGACACTGACTGATGGATGGCGCTGGTGGTGGAGGAGGGATTGTAGTGGTGGGGACAAGGGGAGAGGGGTCCTGGGTGGCCAAGGACAACACACCCTCTGATGGGCAGGAGGACCCTGAGTCTCCCTCATTGTCATGCCATCGATAGTCCTCTTCACACCTCGTCTATGGCCAGGAGCCAGGGGTGACTTTAATATTCACGCTACTGCAGGGACTTCAGCGACATCATGACAAAACCAAACCCAGAGGGGAGGGAGATACCAGGGCGATCAGCACTTCTAATGCAACCAAATTTACCGAATGCAAAAATTGATATCCATGCATCGTTGTAAAAGCCAATGCAGATTCCACCAACCGTCAAATTAGTGTTTTCCTTTGCAAGTGTATCTGTGTATATATACACATGTATTTGCTATTTAGCTATTTCAGTCATTTAGCAGACGCTTTTATCCAAAGTGACACACAGGGAATTCAGATAAAGGTCATTAAGGTAGAGGTGAAGCATTTTGCTCAAGGCTTTGATCCCTTATGTCTGCAGGTTAAGCTGCAGACTTTGAGGAGCAAAGCCAGTGCACCTGTAGGTTGGGAGTGGAACACGCTAGTCACGACACACGTCTACACTATCCCGCCCCTAAAACCACATGGAGGAGCTGTGTAGGAGAGAGAGAGAGAGAGAGAGAGAGAGAGAGAGAGAGAGAGCATCGTTAATGAGTGGGAGTGTGATGAGGGCAAAACACTGCAAGCCATCACTCTGTGTCATGCACACAGATCGTTAACGGGCAGTAAATGACACGTGTGTGCGTGCATACGATGACAACATTACTGGCTGTGACAGATTGTTAAAATTGTCACTGTAGAAACCCGAGCCTGTTTAAGTTTTACTGACCTACAGTTTGCAGTAAAAATCTCGTCGTGATGTACAGTGTTCTTGACAGGGTTAACAACAGAGCTTTATTGGATGTGTGAGTGGGTCTTTTCTTTATGTGTCAATCAGTGCTCTTTAGAAAACCTCCCACACACGGCCTTACACAGGTGTACACACACAAACATACACACACATACATGTAGACACACATGCAGGCACGCACACACGCATGCATGCACACACACACACAAAGACACGCACACACACACACACACACACACACACACACATACATTGATGGTTGACTGAAGGTTGCACTATTGTGTGTTTGAGGTCTGGGGGTCGTATGGACCATTAACACGTTATCACACACTGTTCACCTTCATGTTTTTGAAACGTGGCCTACATAAGAGACACCTTTATGAAGGTACCAGACTCCTCCTCTTCATCCTTCCTCCAGGCTTGTTGCTCCAGATGCTTTCATTGAGCCCACAGACCCTGAGGCCAACCTTGTCCACGTGGTGTACATGTCTCTCCCAAGGGGCTTATGGACATGGACAACAACGTGTATTGTCGTCTGCATCACCACCATATATGTATCTTTATATATCTATAAGGTTGATAACTACAGACACCTGTCTCACTATCATCTGTGAATAACCAAAGAGCGGTTGGAATGTAGCATTTTAAAGGTGTCAAGGGGATGTTTATATATATATATATGTGTTGAATATTACCATAATAGAACCAAATTGGGCTCACTTGCCTTCATGAAAAAGACACATGCCAAGGAAATAATAATAATGTCTGATGAACTGTCTAAAGGGAGATGTTGTTTGATGCAGTGATACCATGGCGCCATAGCAGGGGGAGAGAAAAACTGACCAGCGCCACAAAGCCTTACAGCTATATTCGTCAAACGGACAGACAACTTTCCTTAACACTTTGAAAACACACACTGTTTTTACTCCCCGCCCGGAGGGCCAGACACACAGCAATTAGACGTTGCGTATTGACAGCTTATGGCAAGATCAAAAAATAAAAATGCCGGTTCTGCTTTATCTCTCTGTCTCCGCGCCGACATGTCTGTCTTTAGAAGCGCCATATAGTTTCCCTAATCAACCATAATGGCTTGCTTCCATCGATACCGCAAAGGGACAAAATTTCAGTGAGAGAGAGAGAGAGAGAGAGAGAGAGAGAGAGAGAGAGAGAGAGAGATGCTGAACGGGCAGCAGAATGAGAGAGCGAAAGCAGGGGTCTACGTGCCTGAGAAGCCGGTGGATCTTCTAATGAGATCTCCAGAGATGAGCCGCCGCGCTGTAGCTCCAAGACACAATTAGGGCCCCAGCATCGCTCTTACCTCCAAGACGGTTCTGTGCAGCAGGAGACTTGGAGGTGAGCTGTGTGGTGAAGTATGAATGTTGAGCATGGATGGATAAAATAATAGTCTATAGCTGGTGTGTCAAGCTGCAAATGATAGCTGTAATATTAAATATGATTCATACTAAGCCTCGACAATGTCATTTGACGCATTTGTCTGAAATCCATAAAGTAATCGATTGGCTGTAATGTAAGTTATATAATGTATTCACTAGCCTACACAATAAGAACCTTATTCAGACTACCTTCGTGTCTGTGGTTTAAGTGAGCAGTTTCCCTCAAAATGCACAGTGTGCACCAAGAGCCTTTCTTATTAGTTTTTGACTATTCATCAACCACATTTTCAAATGATGTAGCTAAGTATTCCATTATCCCAAAACTGTTTTCTTCAACTGAAAAGCTGTTTGTTCCAATGACTTGTCGGCTCATTGGAACAGAATACGCCTGTCTGAATGACGGGAAACTTCGAAACCCATGGCAACTTTGACAGATCCTGACACCAAATCGGGGGAGAGTTATTTCCATTGGAAAGTTGTGGGCAATCACACAAAAAAAGAGTTTACAAAGAGTTATTTCTTCAAGAGAAAGGATTTCAAGAGAAACTACTCTGACGCAGACGGAACATGAGAAACGTTACAACAACAACAACAACAACAACAACAACATATTGATCGCAATCAAAGTCTCTCTCCATTCATCTGCTTCAGACTTCTGAACCAGAACAATCCTCTGGCTTTTTGTACTGTTGTTACTTTGAAGGCTAAATAGCTGTCCATCAAAACATTTAAAAGATAAAAAATAAATAAAAATAACAAGACCCACACCCCCCCCAACACACACACACACACACACACACACCCTTTCCCTTCGCTCCCTCGCTCCCCCCAAGCCTCTAGTCCTTTTAGCCAATCAATTGCAATCAAAAGTACTCAGTGTGAAAAGTAAAAGAAAAAAAAGAAAAACAACAAGCTTGGGCAGGCAAGCAATCACTTAAGGATGACCGTCGGGGGGGCGGCCGTGCCCACCGACAAAGGTCATGTGTTTGGCGTTGCTGAGGCGGCGGCCAGCTAATTGAATTGTCACAGGAAGCTGCCTTCCTCGCCCGGCTCGCCCGCGAATCAACCGCCTGTCCAACGGGTGTCCTTAGAGGCTCCAGTAACAACTCCGCTGAATGCATCTCAGCCATGATGCAAAGATGGATGCGGAGACACATATATACATACCTGAATACATACAATGTGATGGGGGGGGGGGGGGTGGCAGGGAACTACAGTCTAGCTGTCGGTGCTGAGCAGAGGGCTGCCAGAAAGAAGTGGTGTGGTCAGCCGCGGCCTGAACACAGTGATATTAGAAGGAGCTTTGTGTGGTTTGTTTGAATGGAGACCTTTAGACGGTAAACTTTATACGAGACTGGCAAGCTTTTAACCTTGTGCTTTGTGTGTGTGTGTATGAGTCTGACAAAGAAAATGTGTGTGTGTATTTGAGTGTGTGTGTCTGAGAGAGAGATTCAATGTGTGTGTGAGTGTGTGTGTTTGTGTGTGAGTATATGTGTGTTAACTGTCAACTGGATGCCCTCCTATTCGGCACCAAGATGCTCTAGGCATGACATCACCCCTCTCCTACTTTACACAACATCACCCCTCTCCTACTCTACACAACATCACCTCTCTCCTACTCTACACAACATCACCTCTCTCCTACTCTACACAGCATCACCCCTCTCCTACTCTACACAACATCACCCCTCTCCTACTCTACACAGCATCACCCCTCTCCTACTCTACACAACATCACCCCTCTCCTACTCTACACGACATCACCCCTCTCCCACTCTACACAACATCACTCTCCCACTCTACACAACATCACCCCTCTCCTACTCTACACAACATCACCCCTCTCCTACTCTACACGACATCACCCCTCTCCTACTCTACACAGCATCACCCCTCTCCCACTCTACACAACATCACTCTCCCACTCTACACAACATCACTCTCCTACTCTACACAACATCACTCTCCTACTCTACACAACATCACTCTCCTACTCTACACAACGTCATCCCTCTCCTACTCCACACAACATCACCCCTCTCACCCCTCCCATCACCCCTTAAATAAAACATGCAAGCTCATGTTTTATTTGCTCTGGCATATGTGTCAGGCCCCCCTCCTGTTTGGGCAGATTTCCAGCATACCTGGCCCAAGACGGGCTAATCACAACCGTTAATCTAATATGGGGTGGGTTTAATACGATAACCGTACAGAGGAGTGCACTATGGAAGCGCCATTGAGGCATTTTCATAAACAACCAAAATGGCTGCCAATGATCACTTTTCATTGCTCTGATTGATTATAGGTCTATCCAATTGAGTCCAGAGGCATTTCGGTCTGTGCCTGTTGATAAGTCCCTTGGAAATCGAGGTTCCAGACTAATACACATTTGCACGAATCTGTCTGGTGATGTCAGGCTAGGTAGTAGTAGTAGTAGTAGTAGTAGTAGTAAAAGTGATACTAGTTATAGTATTTATACTAATAGTTATAATGACTGAAAAATGTGTTGCTCGAAAACCTTCAGAATGGTGTGAGATAAGCAATTTTTCCAAAAATGAAAAAACATGAAACAAAATGTAGATTTGTATGATATGCCAAACAGACCACGTTTACCAAAGATCAAAATATAATAAAAAGTTATATCGCTCCCTCAAGTATGAAGACCTGCATGTGAATCAGTGAATGTACAAAACAATGACATAAGTGGGAAGCAAGTTTTATTTTGAGTACTTGACTAGGGTCCTTTATTGTACCGTTAAGGGGATAACTGCTCTCAAGGACTGGAATGGTTTTGGTATGCCATTTTACAATATTATCTTTGACAGAATATTGATTTGACCTATGGGTTGTTTTCATTTGCAAGTATTGGATCCACCAGACGGTGCTGCACTTACTTCTCTCTCTCTCTGCCCGCTCACCTCAGAATACAAATGAGCTTCACTTTATCTATCAAAATAATCAGCACGACCTATTCAAATAGAGAGCCCCAGATGCCCTTGGTGTAGTTCACAGAGGCCACACTGCCAAGACACGCGACTTGTCCTTACCACTATTGAAGAGGACACCACAGTTGATAGCGTCTTGTGTGCCGTTGTGTGCTCTTGTAATGGCATAACATTCATCACTTCTCTGTTAAAAAATAAACATTGAATCAACATCCCAGTATTTTGAGATGATAATAACTGGTTACATTTTTCCTTGTATTTTTCCATGGATGATTTGGATTAGATTTGTTTTTACATTCAATTCCTGTACTAAATTGCCTTTCTAGAGTATTTAAGTTCAAGTCTTCTGACCTTTACCTCATTAGGGCAATGGGGCACACCTGAGGTATGCTATCCATTGGGTCTGGCTGCTATTGTTCAGGCCTTTCTAAGTTGGAACTGAAGACAGAACACCTTTTGTTTTCTCTTCACAAAAGCTCAGTTTTTAGTTTTGCCATTTCCCCATTTCAGTCTTTATATTATTTCTAGCGGATTAATGGAATCCCCTAACCCCTTTTTTCAAATGTATTTACCCAATGCTGTTTTATCTTTGTATTTATTTACTCCATGGTAGATGCACAGGTAACCTAGTGGGTCAACTGAGTGTACTGTTTTTGTGTTTTGTTTTGTGTTTGTCAGTGTTTATTTTGTTAGGGCCCAGTGAGCAATACTGTTCCTTTGAGCCATGTGTGGGATCGAAACGATTGATGGTGTGTCCAGGATTTAATATTTATTTTAGTTTTTTTTTTATCGCTATTGGCTCCCTATACAGTATTTTCTTCACAGACTAAAATACTTGCGAATACAAAACATATTATTTAATGATTAACCTGACCATAACAGGTTTTAGCTAGCTATTCCATTATTACTATTATTGGAATAGATAGCCCTCTTCCTCTTGGAGATTATATTATTTAACACAACCCCTTGGGGAATGATTAGCCCAACAGACAAAATGTTGGGAGAGGGGGTCTCATACTGTGCAGAGAAATATATTATAATTCATTCACATGACCCTCTGCAGGTAGCAATACTTCAATTTCTCACACAATGATCACTCATCTGTCATGTCATCCCATCTATGTAATCATGTTTATGTTAGTTTGTGTTTTCTTTGTTCAATTTCGCTACAGTGCTTCTGGGACGTGTGTGTGTGTGTGTGTGTGTGTGTGTGTGTGTGTGTGTGTGTGTGTGTGTGTGTGTGAGAGAAAGATGGGTCTCTACAGAGACAGCAGTGAACACACTGTAAAATAAACAAAGATTTATGACTTGTTTGTTTCATGATACCATAGTGCTGTGATATCCCACAAACAATGGTTGGTGCTGTGTGCACCCACCTTAATATGTATGAATGTATGTGTGTATGTGCTTGTTTATTTATTTACTTTTACTTTATTACTTAACTTTATCACTTAAAACATTTAAGCACATGTAGAAAATGTCTGTTCTCTTTGAGCTGGGAGTTTAATCGGTGTGACTCGATGTGGAAATGCAATCCATCAAACCAGTAAAACCAAAACAGCAACCCTGGTTAGTTGTATATTCCCCTCCTTTCGATGTTATGTTTTAGTCATAGCAATGGAGAAATTGCTTTTACCTGTTAATGTCACTTCACAGCTACATCACTTTAAATATATGTCATGAATAATAAATAAAACATCTGGGAGTAATTACAAAAGTCAGGGCAGAATGGAGGCAATCCCATGGACCTTCTTTAAACTATACCATGGATGGATGACCTCCTATAGAGGGGCTGGATAGTCTAGTAGCCTATATGGTATTTTACTCCTTACCAATAGGTTCTGGGTTTAATCCCCGCATCTGCAGCATAACTGTAGACATCCTTGAGCAAGATGCCTAAGCCGTACCTGCTCCTTGATTATATTTATTTGATTTCAGCTTTAGATTAAGGTGTCTGGTAGGTGACTTATAGTACAAATGGTACCATCTGGTTTCAGGATAACGTCCCATCTGAGAGAAGGGCATTTCTGTTTCAGAGCTCCAAAATACTAATCCCCTCCCCGTTCACCAGGATTTTCAAGTGATGTTTTTTATTTCCCTTGTCCCACTGGTCATCCATTGTGAACAAGTGTGTATGACGTGTATCACAGGGGACCTTGAAAGAGGACCAGTGCCGTATGGTGTTAGTGAACTGGGAGTGGTGGCTGTCTGCTTGGTATCTGAGGGAGGTCAGTAGGCTGACTGAAAATATCCAGTCTAGTGTGAGCAGGAACCCAGTGGAGGAACCAGTGACAGCAGGCCAGGGCTTACTCAGTCTTGCAGGTCCACAGACCAAGAGTCCATTCAGTCAAACGTAATCTTTGAAATCCCACTCATATCTTTGTGGTCCATTGAAGTTTGATTTGAGTGTTGTATCCTGTTGCTTGAGTTGCATTCATACCTGGCCTGAGTTGCATACCTGCAGTAAAGCCTCATTCTCTGGTAAACCAATGGGAGATGAGAACGGTTGAAGCCAGGAATTGCTATAGACCTGTCCTGTAGAGACCTGCATGGCTCATGGCAGCAGAAACTGATCCTGGGGCCTGGGTGGACAATGGTTCGCTGTTTGTTGCAGTAGTTAAATCTCCATCCTCATCAGACTGCAGATAGTTATTTGCTTGATGGGGGGGATGATGAATGAATCTGTGCGACCCTATTGGCTGTAACTGATAGATTGTGGGCATGTATTTTACTTGCATCTCATTATACCCGTCTCCATTGGTCCGTATCT
This sequence comes from Molva macrophthalma, assembly GCA_027123675.1. NCBI lineage: Eukaryota > Metazoa > Chordata > Actinopteri > Gadiformes > Lotidae > Molva > Molva macrophthalma. Next base: position 6,390,277 of record JAOPJO010000134.1, on the reverse strand, counting down.
CTGAACTCCGTCCCGTCTCCCTCCTGTAGGCTGAAAACCAAGAGCACGGAGCAGGTGCTGCAGGACTACGGCAACCGGGCCCGCGAGCTGCAGGAGGAGAAGCTCAGCCTGGAGGACTTCGCCCTCTACCTGGACATGCCCGTCTCAGACATGCTGCGGGAGATGTTTGCCCTGTTCAGCGAGGTGATGCACCTCGTCCACCTGGGTGTGGGGGTGGGTGGGTGTGGGTGTCACATTTGAACCCCCCCCCCGAATCAACTTAGTATAAACGTAGTATAAATAAATGCTGGTGTAGAAAGTTCCGTGGCCTCATGTCATTGGATTCGAGAAACAGAAGGCCGAATTTCTCTAGTCCAGTGATCTGAACACAACAGACGAAATGTTTGACGTTCCCGTGAAATTTGCCTGTTAGAGTGCTGTTGCTGTTTGGGTATCAGATATCCTATTATTATTGTGACACACCCACACGTCTGTTTAATGATGTTGTGCTTTTTTTTTGCTGATCGCAGCATGAAGACAACACCATGGATGTCAGAGAATATGTGATCGCCTTATCAGTCGTATGCAGACCAGCCAAAACACTGCAAACGATGAAATTGGCCTTTAAGGTACGTCTGCCCAGCAGGGGAGAACACACACACACACACACACACACACACACTTTACTGTTTACAACCCCAACCAATTTGTCAAGCATAAAAAGGTCATGCAGACAGGCAAGGTCAGTCAACATCTCCCTGCTGTGTCTTCATATACGCAGTGAAACCTCCCTATCATCTTTACAGTGATAAACTCTCAATGTCACCATGATATACAGAAAGGTTTTGGATCAGAGTTCATCTGAAGTCGGCTGGTGTGGATTTTCAGGGAACCTGTTTGTTGCTCACAGTCGGTATTTTGTGTATTTGCCGTCGTAGCTTCGTGAGACCATCCGGAGGTCACGTTCCATAGAGACAGTTTCACTTCACGACGAAGAACACAATGCTGCAATCAAATAATAAAAAAAAAACGAATGGCGGTGCCCAAGGAACGTGTAGGAATCTACAAACGTGTAGAAAAGTTTTGAGCATTCAAAACTGCTTTATCCGAAATAGACTGAATAACAGTGTTGAGCGTCACAGAAGTCTGCACAAAGGCTTTTCTCAGAGGAGAACGTGTTGCTTTACTTCCAACTGCGCTCGGCAACAGCAAAGACGAGTATGAGCGTCACATAGTTATTTAACAACGTAACGCCCATATTTGGATATCCATTGCTGCCCAGCGAAGGCCAGACTGATATTCATTGCTAAACACAAACTTGAATGTCTGGATGGTCTCACGACGTCACGTCTCTTGCTCTGTCGTCTAGATGTTTGAGGCGGAGCAAGACGGCGTCATCACGGAGGCGGAGCTTGCGGTCATCCTGAAGACGGCCCTGGGCGTGGCAGACCTCAGCGTGTCCCGCATCTTTGCAGCCCTGGACTCTGCGGACACGGGAAAGATCACATTCGGTAATGGAGAGCAATACCCGGAAAATGTCCCGCATGACCAGTCCCGCATGACGCAGAGCAATAATCCTTTTTTACGAATTTGTAGGAAAAGAAAACCGTCTTCAAGCCTCTTATAGTCACTATTTATCGTGACTTATAGCAATGGCCAATGGAAAGGCAACATTGAGTGTCATCTACACACCATGCCTCTCCTCCCCTCAACTGGTTTGGTTTTTAATGTTTGTTTATCTTGTCTCTGGCGCCCCCCTGTGGCCGCCTCCCCACAGACACATTCCGGAGCTTCATGGACCAGCACCCAGACTTTGCAGAGGACTACCTGTACGGGGACAACGAGGTCCTCCACAGCTGCCCTCACTACAGCCACCACCAGGCAGGCAAAGCCAGTCTCTTCTCCACCGCCAGCCGTCTGGCCACAGCACCCCTCAAGATGGCCAACGGCATCTGCCCCAAATTCAGTCCCAAAGACCACAGCAACTCTACAGGTGGACTCCTCAAGAAACACAATTAGGTTTTTATATTGGAGAGCTTTGTTTTTTTGTCTTTTTTATGTTTTATTTTTATAAATGTGTAAGGGAAGCAAAACCAGTAAGCCTCTCCTGGAGAGAGCAGGAAGAATGTTTGGGGTTTGGTGGGGAAGCTAGTTTGGTAGGTAGTCAAAATCTATATTTGAATAGTCAGCCAGAACTCCAAAAGCAAACAGTTTACCCAATTTTATTGTTCGAAACGTGGCCATAACTCGTTATGGACAAGGTTACAGGTTTTAAGAGTTTCTTTTAAAAGTTTGGGTTGTGTTTTTTTTTTTTTGTTCTTGGAGAAAGAACGGAGAAATGCCAAACGATGGCAGTTTGGGAAGCATTGCTTGAATACTTGAAGGGCGAGCGCTTTATTGAAACGTCTCAAAGGGTTAACCTTTATTTGTCAACATGGTACTAGACTGCGCATGTTATTTGTGAAGAGGGAAGCTAAAAGTAGAGAAAAATAACACAAAAACTTCAATGAAACAAGCCCTAGTTTGTAAAGTGTCTTTAGTGAAATCAGTGTTCTCCAATGGTTTTTTTTTGGGTTTTTTTATGTTTTTAAGAAGGTGAAGGTGTTAACTGAACAGCACGGTCTCAGGTGACTGAGCACCGCCTGGAAAGGCATTTTTGATTTTATTTTTTTATATATATATATATATAAATATATGTATATGTTTTTTTTGGGGGGGTGTGGGGCACCAGTGACAAATGTTCGGCGAGGCCGTTAAGCTTCCTCGGCCAAACTTGAGGTGCCAAAGCGTAAAATAGATGGTTCCGGACCGACCTGTAATATTCAATGTTTTTTTTAGCTCAGGGGTCCAGTGATGAAAAACAAACCTGCTCGAATGATGTCATCATTGCCGGACATTCACTTTTCTCATTTGCATGCCCCCACTGCCTCTGCAACCCGGTCGTTAGTGGTTGTCTTTTATTAATTGTTTCAGAATGAGGACCAAAAAGTGGATGATTATGCATCAAATTAATACTGCCCTAAATTATTCCGACCTTGTTCTTTTATCGGTTCATCTGTAAGACAGGGCTATGTCATTTACTTGTTTCACATAACGCTAACTTTTGCACGCCCTGCTCATAAGGTTCAGTCATTCATTTTCCACTGCTGTTAACCGCAATTTCGCCAAACGTATTTTAATGTCTTTACAGCCAAAACAATTCTAAGCAGGTCTTTTAAAATGTTTCTCATTGGCAAATTTTTTTCTCTTTTAATTCGTGGCCACAAAAGTATTTGAAAGTAGAACCAGGAGCAGCTTGGCCAGTAGGATATTCATTTCTGCTATAATCAATGATTAGCTTCTCCTAATTTAAATGATTCAAAACATCTCTCCCTCCATATGTGAATTAACTTTGTTCTGTTTTTACATATGCTGATTTGCAGCATATGATGTAATTGAACACGTATTTTGAGCCGTAAATCTTTTCTTGTTTCCAAACCTGACCATTGTATTTTATATCTGAAGCCACTCAGACAAATTATTATTCTATTTGTACCGGTAATCTGATTCATCATCTGAATTAACATAAACCTGATTTACATTTTTGTTTTGGAAAATTTAATAATGCATAATAATTCCCATTAATGACATCAGCATCCCAAAACGATACAATGTGACTTTGCTGTTTTAGTGATTTAAATGTTTGATATTCATCAAAGCCAGTGTAGTTTCAATACAGTGTCTTTTTACGAGAGACCAAAATGCATGCTGCAATCATATGCTGACAATGAAAGTCTTTTTCTTCCCGATTTTTTTATAGTATATTCCCTAGAGTTACAACCCCCCCCCAAAAAAGTCTAAAAACACTTGAAAATGCACAGTGGGTGACATTTCAGAACATAAGTAAAGGGAAAGTGGGCGCCATTCCATGTAATTAAACTCCCATCTACGTTAGAATAAGATGACAACTATAATTTTCCATGGAGATCTATGCATTCATTGCTTGATTCACTCGTCTATGAATGCCTTTCCGGACATGTGATGGTTACGCTCGTGGCATTTTCTAACGGTTAACGTTGCGTTGAACCATGCATACACACCAACATGATTTTCAGCCAGGCAATATATTTTAATCTCTTAAGCCTTTTTCAGGGTGTAGCGTTCATTTTTTTTTTGGTTCACTGTTACGATACGTATTTTGACTATTCCGAAAGCAGGGCATTTTGTGAATTATGATGTACGTACGTGAAGTACTTTTTATTTTTTAGAGAAAGATCTATGATCTCCTTTTGCAGCGTGGATCAACTTTATTCAGTTTTTCCTTGTATGATGCTATTGTTTTTGTGACGCATTACTATTAACTACCGCTGAGTCGACTGCTATAGAAATGTATGAAAATGCAGATTTCATACAGAAACCAATAGCCTTGAATCTATGTACAACAACTTGTTTTTATTTTAGTTTTTCCACTTTTTAAACGAGTAAAGCGAATGTATAGACAATCTTGTCACACACAGATGCTGCTCGAAAGAAGGCACTGACGTACAGTAGAGTATTTTCTCCTTTTGGAAATCGACACTTTGAAGAGTGAATTATAGAAATCTATTTTCAACTGTTGGAAACCCCCACAGGCGCCCACCCTCCTACTCACCTGTTTGAAGGGTGCAGATTGTAAACGTGTGGTTGGTGGTGTGTGCATGTGTGTGTGTGTGTGCCAGACCTCGAGGTGGTGGTTATGTTTTGGTTGAGTCCTTCCACCACATATGACGGGCCTGAGAAACATACACACACACACACACATGCCACACTTCACAATAGGAGAAAACATGTGAATGCAGTGCTGACACGTTTATTTGCATTTGCAATTATGATTGCCTCAATTGCTTCACGTTTGTTTTTTGTTTTTATTGCTCGAATTATGCACATTTGAGCGGGCACTTTAGAATTTAGTATATTCGGTTTCACTTTTTCTTTTTTTCTTCTTGATTTTAAATCAAGGGAGACCAGGCTGGATGCGAGGTGACATCCTTATTTTGCCACGTACCAATTGGTACTGGTATAGCCTCTCACTTTTAGTATATATTCCATTCATTGAATCACAGAAGTCATTAGAGATCAAGTAGCCTCTCCGGTCCCTTTAATCAATCGGCCCCTTTTTTTTTTTTTAAGTCTGCTAGTGTATTCTATATTCTTGTGAATCCAAATTGATGTTCTATTTGAATTGGGTTGTCTCAGGAATGCAGAGCTCACGCTGTCTGGGATTGTCAGTAGAGTAGAGGAACATTATTGGGCCACGTTTAACAGCTCTGAGAGACTTGATGGATCGCACCATAGAATGCTGGTGCAACATGTACCCGCATGTAATGGTTGTACAAAAATAAAATAACTCAAAAGACATGCACATTATACTGAATATATACGGGACTTTCGAGGCCAGCCACATTACTCTTTAATAGCTTGTGTGTGTTGTATATGAATGGACTGTCCAAGCCGACATATAATGAGGTCTATTGTACAAGTTTACTATTTGTGTGTGAGTGTGTGTGTGTTTTTCACAGTAGCTTGTACATTTCCTGCTAATGTACGATCCTATTCAAGTTCACGCTTCCGCATTCGTTCTGTGGATGTCTGTGAAGTCGAGAAAAGGTGACCGAATGGGCAAAGGATGGTTTTTATTTAAACCTTTTGGGAGGTGAATTCTGGTCCAAAACTGAAGGATTTTGTCCAATACAACATTGTTGATATATGACTGATTTGAGTCATTTATGGTGAGGAATGTTTTTTGTTTTTTTTGGAGGATTGAGCTTTTGATTTTCAACATGAGCTGAAACATTGCCTTTGCATACTTACTGGTCTGGTCTTGTATATGATACACACAAAATTCCAAACGGGGTACATGGGAAGACTCCCATCTCCCTATTTTCCAACTCACATTCCTGCTTTATTTTCTAAGGTATCTCGCAAAACAAAAGACAAAATTAGTTTTTGTTTTTTTAAAGTGCTAAGATTGAACCTGCAAGTGCTATCTGACTTGAAGCTTCCTGCTGACAACAGTGAGTCCCAGCAATGAGCCTAAGACGAAGGCCAACTTCTCTGTAGCCAGAGTAACGTTCAAGGCCTTCTGATGGCTCTGTGTACATCCTGTTTTTCTCTTATCTTTTTCCCTCTCTCCTGTCTTTTTATAGAGGCCACTCTTCTCTCCCTTGAGGGTTATCTTTTATTTATTTCGATATCAATAGTTTTTGAGTCATTACTGCAAGCTACTTTGAATTTGTCTGTACAGGACTGCTATGATATAACTTGTTTATGTGACTCTTGGATTAAAAAAAACTGAAAAATAATTGTGTGGTGTTCTCTTGTATCAGCAAAACTTGACTCTTACTTCATATTGCAGAAGGAGGAGGAATAACACATTGTGTTGAGACATCAGTTATGGTAAAGGAAAAAATGTGTCTTTAATTATTGGCTGTATAAGTTGGATGTTCGATACCCACATGTCTCCAAAGCCAATTTATGCAGAAAGGTTATAAATGTTTACCTGCAGAGTCACTACAGCTGCCACCACCAATTACAACAATAACGTACACACCACCTTCCCTAGGTACTTTTTTTTCAGAGAACAAAGCCCCAACACTCGTTGTCGATTGGTTTGTGTTCGATGTCTCCCTCTATAGGTTAAACATATGCTATAGCATGCGCAACCTCTAATTGGCTAATATGGTTAACCGGTCACCTGCTGGTGATGCGTTGATTATGACACAACCGCCATTTGCTTAGTAAAGCGGAAATGAAGGGTTGTTCACAAGGGGACGGCAGTTACTATCGGTATAATGTGGTAGTCAGGACTATTCTCAGTCCCTCTCACTTACTCTATCGTCATGCGATTTCACCCTCTCTTTCCTTCAAATCATGAATGTATTATTAGGAAATTTTGTGGCAAATGCCCTCCAGTGGATTTATTTATCATTGCACCCATATACACATTTCTATCTAAATACACATGATTTAACTAAAGACATTTCAATCCAAAAAATGAGTAAAGTAATTTTCTCTTTAGATTTGACTTTATCTTTTCAATAATAGTGTAAGACATAATAGATTGGTTGTCATATATAATTTCAAAAGCTGAGTAAATGCTCAACAAAACAAAATGCAATAAACCCACTCAATGTGTTAACATATATCTACTGATATGTGTGATTGAAAATGCCAGAAACTTCAAAGCAAACCTTTTTTTTTTACTTCAATCTATTTTATAGCACTGTTGAATTTACCGTTATACAATAAGATGGAAATATCTCTATATAATGTCTCTTCCTGAACGACCACAAGGTGGGGTCAGATTTAGTTTTA